>CM057809.1:867051-1005430 GCA_030067965.1 Latrodectus elegans
TGTGGGGAGAAAGGGAACATTGATGCTTCATTCCTGAACAACGAGGAGAGGTACATTTCATTCAGTAAGGAGGTCGGGGCAAAGATGTTAGGATGTAGGCGATGGGAAGAAAGTAAAGTTGCCTGGCATAAAGTTGAGGTTTCTTGACCTCGTTCAAGTCTGCTATGGTCGCTAGCCTAGACAGTCTTGCAGCAAAGAACGTAAAGGAGTTCAGGGAGACAGTTTCAAGTACTTCCTGATGGGACAAGCTAGACCTCGTCACCCTGAAAAGGCGCTCTATCCATACGATTACATGGGACTTCGTGGACAAATGCGAAGAAGCCAAGCTGCCTCCACAAGAAGACTTCTCACAACCAATTAAATGAGTCACACATAAAGCGATGAGGACTACGGAGCACGCCAAAACGGTATGGAGAACCTTCAAACATTAAAGACATGATGGGGTGAATATTCCGATTTGTATGTGAAGACTGATGTACTCATACTAGCCGACATCATGGAACACTTTGTAGAGATGTCTGTCTAAAGACTCTATGTTGGATCCAGCATGCGTACTCTCACTGCACCCGGACTCTCCTGGGATGCCAAGTGCTCAAAACCACGGAGGTCGAGCTAGAGCTGTTGACAGACTATGACATGATACTCATGCTGGAAAAGGGGACCAGAGGAGGCATCTCTCAGTGCTGTAACCGATATGCGAGGGCGAACAACAAGTACATGAAGGACTATGACGAGAACAAGAAACCAACTACCTGATGTACCTTGATGCCAACAACCCCTATGGCTGGGCTGCATGAGTCAATACCTACCACACGGTGGCTTCTCAGGTGAGCACTGTGTCAGATGTGACCTGCAAGCAGCGGATGACTCAGACAAAGGATACATCGTGGATTGTGACTCTAGAGTACCCAACGCATCTGCACAACCTCCATTCAGACCTACCATTCTAGCACCTGAGAGCAGGGTGTCCGATGGCTCAAAACAGTCAAAACTACTGACGACGCTCTCTTATAACAAAGAACATTATGTGGTTCATTACAGGGTTTTGAAGCTAACTGCTGCATTTGGGGATTAAGATAAAAAGGTGCATAAAGTGTTGGAGTTTCAGCAGTCTCCCTTTGGTTGAAGAACACACAGACTTAAACACGGAAATGAGGACCAAGGCAGCAAAATGACTTTGAGAAAGACTTCTACAAACTTATGAACAACTCGGTCTTTGGTGCAAGTGACGATGGAAAATATCATTGTGAAGCGGCTCTGATATCCGACTAGTGTAAGCGATCCTCAGAAAGGCAGAGAAGCTGGTTGCTAAGCTTCCAACTTCAAAGGGCGTGACCATCTTTGATGAAAATTCCCAGCCGCTGTGCATATGAACAAGACGAAAGTGGTCTTTAATAAGCCCATATACGTCCGGTATATGGAGTATATTAGATCTCTCGAAGCATCCCTGATGTACGACTTTCATTACATAACGTGATGAAGCTCTTAAATATGGGGACAATATCATGCTATTGTACATGGACACTGACAGTTACATCTATGACATACAGACCGAGGACTTTTATGAGGATATGAAAGGAATGCTTGACTACTTTGATACATCTGATTATGTTGAAGGTAATAGGTACGGCATACCACGTGTCAACAAGAAGGTATTGAGGAAGATGAAAGATGAAAATGCAGGGAAGATCTTGGAGGAGTTCGTCGGATTGAGATCTAAGATGTATGCCTGTAAAACTGAGGTTGACTTGGTGAAAAAGTCGAAAGGAGTCAAGAAGTGCGTCGTGAAAAACAGGATAACCTTCAAGGACTACAAGGACTGCCTATTCAAGCAAGAAGTACAGCACAGGACCATGAATCTCATCAGGAGCACAAAGCATGAGATCCATTCCATACAAGTAAATAAGATTGCCCTATCAGGAAAGGATGACAAGCGACATATATTGGAAGATGGTATTCATACCTTGGCTCACGGTCTCTATGCAATACAAAAATAAACAATTTTTAATAGTTTGAAGACTATTAAAAGATAATATAATTTTTCCTCATACTTTGCGTATGTATTCATGAAGTATCAAGTCACTCTCGACCAGATACTTTTCAACCAGAAAGTCAATATTAAGGCAGGTGCATTTCAAAATATCGCATACATTGTAAAGCTTGTAAAACTTACCTTCTTTTTGAATACAAATTTTATCGTTTGAATATAACTTTAAGCATTCTTTTAAATCAAGCAGAACTTTAGACAGCGAAGGTTCAAAATTCTCCATTTCTTCATCTATTTCTTGTATCTTCTTTCTTATGATAATTGCATTTATAACAGACCCTTCAGTCATCATTTTGTTTCTTTATATACTGCAAGAGTTTTCTTTAAGTACTTAAAATCTCTAGAACTTTTTTTTAATTCATCGCGGTGCATTGAATTCTTCTAAAAGTTGCGTGCAGCGTCAGAAATTTATCATGGTTGAAACAGGTTTCTAACAGTGGGTGGGGTTTTAATGGTCGGTTTTAACACCATTGTTTTTAAAAGTGGGTGGGAATTTTATGGATAAAAATAGAGCCATTAATTTCTACAAGTGGGTGCGATTTTTATGGGAATTTTATAGCCATTGTTTTTTAAAGGGGGGTGAATATTTAATGGTGGGTTGAGAACCATTACTTTCTAAAAGTGGGTGGGGTTTTAATGGGGGTTTGAGAGACATTACTTTCTAAAAGTGGGTTCAGATTTATGGGGAGGTTGGCACCCATTGTTTTTTAAAAGGGGTGGAAATTTAATGGGGGTTTTTTACACCATTGTTTTTAAAAGTGGGTAGAAATTTAATGGTGGCGCTGCGAGCCATTGTTTTTAAAGGGGGGTGGAAATTTAATGGGCACACATTGTGGTCTAAACATCACTGCGCCAGCTCCGGCATCCGCACACTACTAGCATTATTCATATTAAATCTGTAAAAGTAGCAGGTGTTATTACCATTCGAGATACAAATCTTGTAAAAACAACATATTCTTTCCTTGATTTAAATGACACATAAAATTTCCCACCCTGGTAAATCACTTATACTTCGATACAATATATTTACTTGAGTTATATTCTAGGTTATAGGAAAGTTGTAGTTTCTTTATGTAGAAGGTTAATAACTTCTCTGATGAGTTACAGGGCAGAAAAACATTCAAGTCAATAACTGATTTTGCCAATTTGTCAGCAGCTTAATTGCATTCAATATCTTTAGGAGCTGGAACCCGTATACTTTTTATAGCAAGATGAAACTTAGCGTCTTGGATCAGTTTATTTTTCAGACGCCAAACTACTTTATATGATTTTATAGTAGATTTAGAGAGAGCTATAAGAATAAGTTTACTGTCAAAAACACATAATTTGGGGACATTAAATATCATTAAATCGTATATATCTGGGCATATTGCTATCATTTCTGCTGTGAAGAAAAAATTTATTATTATTGATTCTAAATTTGATGGATTGAAGTGGGGACCAGGCAGAAATAGAAGTCGTCTTGAAGGATTTTGAAACATATGTTGCTATAAACTAGCAAGCTTTGGATTTGTTATGAAGAAAATTCGATAAACAAGTCTTTAATTTTATATGAAGGTAAAACTTATTTTGGTTGGAGTTCAAAATCTGTAATGTAGATAGATACTGTAGAAGGGATAGTTATTGAGGGAATAACTAACTGAATTATAAATAATCTGAGATGACATCAAATTTCTATGGTTTTCAAAATACTTGACAGTGTAGAGATGTTTCAGAGCATAGGACTTCTATTATACTTGAATATAGAGGAGAAAACTTTTTTAAGGAAAGATACTTAAACCAAAATTTGAAACTTAAGTATTTGAAGTTTCTTTGATATGGGGACAAATTCTGCTATTTTTTTTAAAGAAAAGTTTGAGAACTCATCTAGAAAAACCCAAAGTAATTCTAAGGGTGGTAAGACAGATCTCCAGAAAATGGAAAAGAGATTTATTGAAAGTGGACAAGATAGAATACTGTACCAGAAAAGACTACATATTGAAAAATCAACAAGGTAAAGTAGGTGACGAGATCAAGGCCCATATTGTTTACTTGTAAGCATTTTGAAAACATTGATCCTTTTAAGGACTTCATTTTTGAAATTTTGAATATGAACTTTATAGTTTTCTACTACAATTTATGGTGATACTCAAGAAAGTAATTTTCTTTGTTCTACCGGATTGTTTCTCCATTGAAACAAAATTTCAATTTATATCTATTTTACGTTTGAGAAGTTTAATAGCAGTGCATTTACTGTAAAGTAAATATACAGTAGCAACACCACCGTTCTATATTATATAAATAGCATCAAAAAACGTTTTATTTCAATAAACTCACACACACAAGGTTTTCGTGAATTACGGTTTAAAGTGGATTCCGAACTACTACAAACATCCATGCTCTTGGTGGGATTCGAACCCACGAGTTGTTGAACAGAAGGAAAAAGCTCTAACCATTTGGCTGCGAGCTCGGCTCGGAATTTCTGAAGATTTGTTTGTACGTGTAATTCAGATCCATGTGTGCAAGAAATCAATTTGCTTAGAGCTTTTCTTTAGCAAAGTCCACGATGCACAAAAAAACATGAGAAGAAGCTATCTACGAGAACTGAAAAAGAACAAGTGATGAGACAAAGCCAGAGATCTTAAATCACAATCAAAGTCGTCTAGAAACTGAATGAAAAGTGATTCCAAGAATATATATATATACATATACAAGTAAAAAAACTAATAATAGACTTGAATGGATTCATAGCGATTGAGACGACACAGTGCCAAGACAAAAGATCTTGATCGGCACTCACGATAATCGGACGTCAACATTTATTGTCCATGGCTTCCGCCACGTGAAAAATTTTGTGTTCTCCTTCTCCGGGCACACTGGATCTGCTCATAACGATGCAAAGTTCTCTTGGTCGAAACCAAATATATCTTTTAAAACGAGAAATTAAATAACTTTCAACTTGAGCAGAGATTGTGTTGTATTCAAACAAAGAACAAGTATAAAACGGTATAAAACGTCTTGGCATCGTGTGATTTCAAAATGTTCTGTCTCTTGCGCTGAGTCGGCCACTTCATCGGAACGTCACCACCATTAAACGAAACAACCACTGTAACGGAATCGAAGACAGGTCGAATCGAAAAGATTTTGTCCAACGCTTTGATAAGCTGAGTCCACGTCATTTGACAGACGTCTGCAAAAAACTTCTCTTTATCCGTTTCCAGGCTCATCTGAATGGCACTTTAAATGTATCCTTGAGCGTCTACAAGAATCGAATCATACTCGGCTGGTGAATCCGAAGGTGGCTGAACACAAGTGAGGAGCTTGCAAAAATTGTTGATCCCCATGAGTTTAGGTTCCTTTTGTACTGTCTGACAAAACATATCGAGGCGCATTTTTATAGAAGTTGTCAGAGAAAATATAAGCATTCTTGTATTTTTTTGCACTTTTTAACTTGCTAGCTGGAGCTATAAATTCTTTGGAAGTCACTTGGTCTTTTCAAATTAGAAATCAAAGTTAACTTTCATTTCGTAGTCGTTCGACCAGACATCCGTTTGTCGGCATAGATGATTTCTTTGGTAAGCTAATGTGTGAATCTTCAAACTCGATAAAATTCTTGAGATGAAATTGATCGTGTATGTATTCAGGTATGTAGACCTTGGTAGTCATTTCAAACTAAGCGTCTTCAAACTCGATTAAGAACTTGAGAAGATTCCATTGATATTTATGTTCAGACATATACTTATTAGTGGTCTTTTTCAAGCTTTGGATCTTCAAACTCGATGAAATACTTGAGAAGAATCCGTTAACATTTTCATTATGCCTGTAGACTTTCTTAGTCTGGCCAAGATTTAGCACTCATATTTTTATTCAGCCATGCAGACTTTTATAGACGGGCTAAGATTTAGCACTCACATTTTTTATTGAGGCATGTAGAATTCCAGTCTGGCCAAGATTTAGCACATACGCTTGAAAAAATATACGCGAAAAAGTTTAAAGCCAACGGGTCCGGAACGATGAGTTTTGTCATCTGGCTTTAAACCCATTTCTAAAGTTTAAAGTTCGTTCGTTAAACTGGCCGAAAGTTTAAAGTTTCAAAACGTAACTTGCTAAATACGGTCAGAAGCTTTAAACTTTTGGCATTTAAAACGACCTTACTTTAAACTTTGGTCTCAAAAAGACATAGTGTTCGTAGTACCTGCTGAAAGAATTGAAGCGTCTTTTTCCGATCCGTTTTAACCTTGTTCTTTAACAGCAGAACGTAGATCGTAGTGAATGTCAAATTTGAAAAACTGAGCGTCCTGAGTCACCAGCTGAATGCATTTTGGTATGGCATCAACATGTTCAAAGAACTCGAAACAAGACGCTATTCCGTTTCCACGCATTCCGTTTAAGACTTCCATGTTTCCAATTCTCATGCCACCACCTCTTGATCTTCCTTTGACTGCCTTGTTCATCACTTTATCGACAACACATTCCTTGGGAGCGTACATGTGTTCTCCTCTCCAGTAAGCAATCAGAAAGTAAAACGTCTTGGCATAAAATGCGCTGTCTCCAGGAATAAAAGTTCCATCGCTGCTTTGAACTGTGGCCGCATCACGTCCATTTCCCAATTGAATTCCTTCAATAATTATTCCGGGTGTCATTCGAAAAAAACTGTAAGGATTCACGATAAGATTTGGACGAATCGACTCGTCCAGCAATGGAACGCGTTCCACGATACGAATCACGTCTTTTTGGCCGTGAAGATTAGAATAAAATAAAATTACAAGTAAGTCTGTACGAATACTTGAAAAAAAATGAAAAATATTTTATATTGGAAAGATATTATATTTTACAAAGAACTTAAGGAAAATAAAATATTCTTTTTAAATTTATTAGTTTATTAAAACATTTGCAAAAATATTAAATGCATTGGAATATATTCATAGAGAGATATCACTAAGAAAATGTAAAAAAAAATTTTCCAACTATTACAGGTGAAAAACTTCTTATTTTCTTTATAAAAACAATATAATTTATAATCATCAAATTGAATAAACAATACAACATTAACCATGAAGAGAAAATTATATATAAAAGATTGACATTGAAAAGGACATTTGCAGTAAAGTAAAAGCTCAGAACTTTTTAATGCGAAGAAATATTTTATATCCGTACATTCAAGCTGCTAAAGGTAAGATTATGTTACATAAAAAATATTTAAACAAGAATATTTACTAAATAAAACTGAAAATGGCAACACCAATTTTAAAACTTTTTCTCTTTACATAAAACGAAATAACACTTCTGAGAAAAGGTCCTTTGGTTTCAGATTCTTCAAAAAAGCAATTCTAAATGGACAAACTCTAGGAAAACTTACTTTTATTTTACATATTTTCTGTTAATAAAACTCTCAAAATAAATTTCTTAACAACATTGCAACATTGTAGTAGAACTTAATGTAAAAACTGTATAATATTTTAGAATAGTCATATTATTCATTAAATAAAAAGGAAAAAGGAAATATAATATTAAAAAGAGAAACTTTTAGAATCAGAAAGAATGATGGAACAGAATTATATTTTATAATACAAGCAAGTATCTGCTCAAATTAAAGATTTTTAAATAAATAATATATTAGAAAAGTTAAACTTTGCATAAAGTGAAAGGATAAAACATATTTAATAGACTTATGTTCATTTTGACATACATCAAGTGCATTGCAGAGGCTGTAAGCTAAAATTTAACTAACATATTATTAATAAATTCAAACCTTAACAACAGTAATTCATTACAAGCACTGCATCAAAAATATTACATAATTGGAGTGCATATTTTTCAAACATAAAGAAATAATAATCAAATCAATTTTACAGAGATTACTCTGTACTAAAGGTAAGAAAATGCATTAAAATATAATATTAGACTGATCAAAGATAAAAAATACAGCAAAGATTTTCGATGTATTATTCTTAAATTTTATATGAAAATAAAAGAAAGTATATAATAACATAACAGAAATGGACAAAAAATATTATAAAAGGGAAAATTGATCTCAAATCAATGTCATAAAACCAGGAATGCATCAATAAGCAGGTAAAATCTTTTTTTAGAAAAAAAAAAAAAAAAAAAAAAACCTTTCATAATATTTAAAGAGGAATTTTATAAAAATAATAATATTCATTTTAAGTAAAAGATGTTAATTATTGGAGTAGGAATTCATATTTTCGATGAATTATTATCAAAAAATAGTAAGACAGATTGTAATGATAGGTAACCATTAGTTTCTAAATATTAAATACCAATGACAAAATATGTGGGATAAAATAAAAATCATTATAAAAGAGAATGGAGGGATCAATATTATACAAAATACTTAAAATAAATACAAGAAATCAAAGATATTTAAAATTAAAAATAACTATACTTAAGATGAATGTAAAAAAAAGGCATTGCATTTCAAACATGTTTATTCCAACTATAAACAAAAATAATTTATTCATATATTTAAATAAAGACCTTTTGAAGTAAACACAACTTACAATAAAAGAGGAATACCAACGGTTCAAATAAGTGAAGACATAAATCAGAAATCATTATCCACTCTTATTGCACAATATATTCTGTAAATAAAATAAAACTACAATAAGTCTGTATGAGTGCTTGAAAAAATGTAAAACATTTTATGTTGGAGACATATTGTTTAACAAGACTTTAAGCAAAATAAAACAATCTTTTTTTAAATTTATTAGGTTATTGAAACATATAAAAAAATATTAAATTAATTGAAATATATTCATAGAGAAATATCACTAAGAGAAAATAAATAAATTTCCAACTATTAAAGATGAAAAATTTTCTATATTTTTTATAAAAACAATTTAATTCTATGATCATCAAATTGTATAAACAACAAAACATTAACCATGAAGAGAAAACTATTTATAAAAGATTGGAAAGGATTTTTCAGTAAAATAAAAACCCAAAACTTTTGATGGGGAGAAATATTTTACATGCATACATTCAAGCTGTTAAAGGTAAGATTATGTTACATAAAACAAACATGTAGACAAGAATATTTACTAAATAAAACTGAAAATGGCAATACCAATTTTAAAACTTTTTTCTCTTTACATAAAACAAAATAACACTTCTGAAAAAAGGTCCTTCAGTTTCAAATTCTTAAAAAAAAAAAAAAAAAAAAAAAAATCCTAAATGCACAAACTCTGAGAAACTTTCCTTTTATTTTACATATTTTTTGTCAATAAAACTCTTAAAATATTTTTCTTAAAAATCTTTCAACATTGTAGTAGAACTTAAATGTAAAGAAACTGTATAATATTTTAGAATAGTCAAATTATTTATTTAATAAAAGGAAAAAGGAAGTATAATTTTAAAAATGAGAAATTTTCAGACTAATGGGGTCTGTAGAAGTGGCGGTAGTGGGTAAAATAATGGTATTTTGGTTTAAAATTGGATCTGCAACTAATAGGTAGCAAGGTTTAAAACGATCGATTGAAATTTTTATTTCTTTTTCCTTAATAAGAAGGTTGAAATATTCGTCACTGCGATGTATCACCTTATATGGTCCTTCGTACATTGTCTAAAGACTTTTTCGCACAATATCCTTACGAATGAAAACATATAGAAAGATCTTTAAAAATAAAAATATTATTATTACTATGGTTAGATACTGGTGCGGCGTGAACGTTAGAAAAAGAATTTGTAAGCTGAGTAGCAAATTCAGACTGGTTTCTTGATATTTGTGAAGGATGAATAAAGTCGTCAGGTAAACAAAGCTGTTCGTCATACAGCATCTCTACAGGTGTTGTACCAAAAGTGTTGCTGATGGCCGATCTCAAAGAACAATTGGTAATGAACGGGTTCATGGCATATTGTTGTGGCATATTAGAGCAACTTTCAATGACCTGTGCGTTGATGAAACCATTCGATTGAGGATTATAAGAGAATGTACTCTTTTCTTTTTAAATCCTATGATATTTGATAACTTTTGAAAACGTCGTGATTCAAACTGCGTGCCTTGATCAGTGATTATGTATGATGGAGCACCGAAATGAGCAATCCAACCAGCATAAAGGGCTTTGGCTTTAGTTTCTGCTTCGATGTCTGATGGTGGAATATCTTCTGTCCTACGGCAATTTTTATTACTACTCCAAAATCTGAAATACGTTTGAAATTTTCTTACAGACATTCTAAATGCTCTTCTTTAGATTCGGAAGCAATTAAAATATCATATATGTAAGCGAAACAATAGTGAAAACCTTTCAAAACAGCATGCATGAATCGCTGAAAAGATTGTGCAGCATTCCTTAATCCAAATGTCATTCGAGGAATCTCGAAAAGTCCAAATGCTATGCAAATTTCAGTCTTTTCTGTGTCAGCTTGATTGACTGGGATTTGAAGGTAAGCACGTTCTAAGACCAAGATTAGAAATATCGTACGTTCTTCCAATTGATGTGTAAAATCATGTAAGTAAGGTATTGGATAACAAGCGGTACCTATGTTACTGCATTGAGTTTGCTGTAATCAACACATGGTCTCCAATCTCCGTTCTTCTTCTTTACCAAATGAAAACGGCTGGACCAACTGCTACTCGAAGTTCGGCAAATGCCTTGTTCGAGCATATGTTCGAATTCGGTCTTTGCTATCTTAAATATGTCAGGGGCCATCTTGGGGAATTTTGAAGCGAATAGAGGGCCTTTTGCAATTATATGATGAGTGACATTATGCTTGACTTGCTCTGTTCCACTTCCTACGTTTCCTCTAGTAGGGACCGGATATGAGGCTCAAGTTGACTGCAGTCTAAAGCTGTTGAAAACGATGAAGGAAATTTTATCACTCGAGTTGGTACTGCCAGTGCTGTTAAAGGGTTGATTAAACACTTACGTTTAATGTCAACAAGTAAACCAAACTTTTTAAGAAAGTCAGCTCCAATAATTGGTTTTGAAACGTCTGATATGATAAAGTTCCATTCGAATTTTTTTTTAATCCTAGATCCAGATTAAGAAGCTTAGTTCCATAAGTTTTTATGGAAGCTAAAATTGCTACATAAAGTGTAAATTCTATTTATAAAAGTTTATTTCGTTTCGGAGGAGGGATAGCAGAAATGTCTGCACCAGTATCAATCAAATAATGACGATTACTGGTTTTATCAAAAAGGAAGAGAAGACAGATAATTGGCCATTATCGTAGGCCTCTGCAATCAACTGGCCTATTAGTTTTTCGAAGGAGTGATAGATTTGTTAAATTTACACGGCTCAACACAAATATTTGCATCTCTTTCAAATTTAAAGTGATACCAACAAAATTTGTAGCGTCATAATTTTGATAAGGGCCTAGATCTACTTTGTCAGTTGAAATATATTGGTTTACTTCGTGTTCTATTTCGAAATGAAATCAAACTTCTTAGTTAATGAAAAAATACTTGTTTTTAAAATATCTATTCTACTGCTCTCAGATATTGTTGAATTACTGGAGTACTGTTTTGTTAATAAAGCTTAGTTCGATAGTATTATAGATTGAAATAATTTTTGTCTGACATTTTTGCAATAATATCGAGTGGATCCTTACTAACTGACAAAATTGCTTGTGTTTGTGGAGATAGCCTGTCGAGCCATAGTGATTTAGTTACCTCTTCGGAAATCAAATTACCAGTGAGACTCCCCATTTTTCGTAACAAATCACATGGGAGTCAATTCCCAAGGTAAAGATTTGTTAGTAAATTTTTAGGCAGTAACAGTTTCTTTTATTATATACATTTTGATGTATTAATATTTAAAATCCCATGGTTGGAGACATAACAATACTCAATTTTTTAAAATACAATAAAAAAAGACACAAAATTGACATTTTATAGGGGGGATGATTAAGACATTTTAATTGTCAAGAAATGCCTGGAACCAAACTGAATCTTCTCGAGGAGACTAATGCAATCATTTTGATGTATTATTATTTAAAATCCTATGTTTGTAGTCGTAGCACTCCTTAATTTTTTTCAATCCGACCAAAAAGACACAAAAATTTGAATTCTTAAAAAAAGGGGGTAAGCTTATAAGGATATTTTGCAACACTAGAGGTGTCTGGAACCAACTGAATCTTGTAAAGGAGAATAATGCGAACATTTTGATGTATTACTATTTAATATCCCATGGTTTGAGTAGTAACACTCCTCAATTTTAAAAAATTTAAACAAAAAGACATAAAAATTTGACTTTTTTAAAGGTTGTGGTTGATTAGGCATTTTAAGTGACTAGAAATGTCTGGAGCCAAACTGAATCTTGTAGACGAATCTGTTGCGAACATTTTGAAGTATTAATATTGAAAATTCCATGGTGTACATGATGGTTATTTAAAATCCGATGGTTATTGAATATCCCATGGTTACTTCTTTAAAGGAGGAGGGGTTGATTAGGACATTTTAAGTGACTTAAAATGTCTGGAACCAAACTGAATCTAATAGAGGAGACTGTTGCTAACATTTTGATATATTTATTTTTAAGATCCCATCGTTGGAGTTGTAACAATCCTCAATTTTCTACAATTAGACCAAAAAGACATAAAAATTTGACTTCTTTAAAGAGGGGGGGGGGTGATTAGGACATTTTAAACGACTAGAAATGTCTGAAAACAAACTGAATCGTATTAAGGAGACTCTTGCAAACATTTTGATGCATTAATAATGAAAATCTAATGCTTAGAATCATAACACTCCTCATTTTCTAAAATTCGATCAAAAACAACTAAATTGCTTTTTTAAAAGAGGGGGGAGGGATGATTTGGACATTTTAGTTGACAGAAATCTCTGAAACCAAACTGAATCCTGTAGACGAGACTCTTGCGAACATTTTGATGTATTAATATTTACAATCCCATGGTTAAAGACATAACACTCCTCATTTTTCGAAAATTCCATCAAAAAGAACACAAAAATGACTTTTTCAAAGGTGCGATTATGACATTTTAGGTGACTAGAAATGTCTGGAGCAAAACTGAATATTGTAAGGAGACTAATGCAAACATTTTGATGTATTATTATTTAAGTTCCCATGGTTGGAGTTGTAACACTCCTCAATTTTCCAAAATTTGACCAAAAAGACATAAAAATTTGACTTTTTAAAACGTTGTTGTTGATTAGGACATTTTAAGTGACTAGAAATGTCTGGAACCAAACTGAATCTTGTAGACGAATCTGTTGCAAACATTTTGATGTATTAATATTTAAAATCTCATGGTTGAAGTCATAACACTCCTCAATTTTCTAAAATTCATTCAAAAAGACAAAAATTGACTTTTTATATGGGGTGATTAGGACATTTTTGGTGTCAAGAAATATCTGGAACCAAACTGAATCTTGTAGAGGAGACTGTTGCGAACATTTTGATGAATTAATATGCGTGATACCATGGTTGGAGTCATAACACTCCATATTTTTCTAAAATTCTATCAAAAAAAACACAAAATAGACTTTTTAAAGGGGTGTGCGATTAGAACTTTTTAGGTGGCAAAAAATGTCTGGTGTCAAACTGAGTCTAATAGAGGAGACTGTTGCGGTGATTTTATATATATTATTCAAGATACCATAGTCTGAGTCATAAAACTCCTCAATATTTTAAAATACAATAAAAAGACAGAAAAATTTGAATTCTTTAAAAAGGGGGGATGATTTGGACATTATAGGATACTAGAGATATCTTGAACCATACCAAATCTTGAGAATTAGACTCTGACGAAGATTTTAATGTATTAATATTTATGATCCCTTGGTTGGAATCATAACACTCCTCAATTTCCGAAAATCCGATAGAAAAGACAGAAAATTTTGAATTCTTTAAAAGGGGGGGGGGAGTGAGATTAGGACATGTTTGGTTACTAGAGATGTCTTGAACCAAACTGAATCTTGTAGAAAAGACTCTCGCGAACATTTTTATGTGCTACTATTTAAGATCCCATGGTTGGAATCATAACACTACTCAATTTCCTAAAATGCGATAAAAAACAAAACAAAAGTATAATTAACAGTATTATTTAATTATTTACTATAATTTTAACAGTATTATTGTAAATGTAGGGGAGTATCAAATAAATTAACTGTACTTTGTATTCATGAAAACAAGTGTTTTCCTCTTACAACTACAAGTCGATGGAAATTATAATTCTGCTAATAACTATGTTTGCACAAAAAATATTTTCTTTAAAAGTTTTGAATTTTTTTTTTTTTTTTTTTTTTTTTTTTTTTTTTAAATAAACAAACTTTCATCCAAAGGTCATTTATTATTTTTATTTTGGCGATTCTTATTCCTATCGTAATCTTAAACTCTGTAGGAACATTTCCTAAACTTTTGGTCTTAATAAAAAAATTTGATACTATACTGCATTGATAGAATTTAAGGTATATACTGATATTTCATGTAGTTCATTTTATAACTAAATAAACGAGTCACAGAGTTTTTAACTTTGAGCAATTTTTAAATTATAGAATACTACATAAATAATAAAATTAAAACACAAAAAAAATTGTCTTGCAGTCTGTGTTACTTATTACTCCTCTAACTATGTATTTGGTGAAATGATGTATCTTGTATTCAAATTTGTGAACTTTTCCATGTTTACGGAATTTAATTAAATACTTTATGGCCAGCATAGAAAATATTAAAAAAAAAAAAAAAAAAAAAAAAAAAAAAAAAAACTTTATATCAATATTCAGTAAACATATTTTTTAGGCTTTACTATTTGTTTCACATTTCATTAAAATCAATATTGAGTTTACAATAATATTTAATGAAGATATTTACCTTGAAGAAATTTTAACATCACACATATTAATTCAATTGGTAGCAGAAAAATTTTATTTCATTAGATTATTTTTCAAAGCTTACTAACAATTTTCATGAAAAATTGCTACTACGACTGTATCTCTTTAATTCACTTTGTAAATTCAGTCACTAAAAGAAAGAAGTGATTATTATTACAAAAAATTCATTTTCCCCATATCTAAATTTACCAATTAAATCAACTCATTTTATCAATATTTTGTGATGAGATTATAGTTTTTAAAAATTTCTTAAGTTTATTATGTTTATACATATTAGCTTATTTCAAAAACTATTAAAAATCTGTTTCATTTCTATTGTAAATGACAAGCAAAGCTATACCAATTCATAGCAGTATATTCCCTCAAATTGAAATTATTTAAAGATATTTTTATTTCACAACATTATGGAAAGTTCCCATTTTCTGACATTTTCACAAAGCATTATTTCATTATAAATCATTACCTTGCTTTTTGACACATTAACATAAATACTATGAAATACTGACAAATAAACTCCTTGACAGTTCTGGAAGGAAACATTTTAGTGTACCATAGATGTGAGTAGGTTGTTTGACCATGCATATATTATTTTAGTGTGAATTACTAATATTAAAATTTGGCATTTACTTTCAGTTTAAAAACAAAATGAGCCACTAATTGATATTATGTAAGACTCTGATATGGATTGAAGTACCATATTTTCTTATTTATTTTTGAACAAGAAAAATAATTTTATACAAAAAATGATATTCAATGTATTACAAGGTTTCCTTCATAGAAGAGAAAGTCATAATATTTTAAATTGATACGTAGCCAGAATATTCCACTTAAAAAACAAGAGGTTAGCTAAAGAAATATAAAAATTATTTAAAAACATTACAAATATTTATAATTTGGATTTACATTGTCTTATAGAATTCACAGAGTTTCATTCTTCAACAAAAAATCATTAAAAAACAATATTCAGTCCAAAACATGTATCAAAATGGTCATCACATGAAAAACAATGATGGCACAAGTTGACACATTATTTAGACATTTTCCTGTCGGCAACAGAATACCCAGGAAAATTCCCACTAATATAATAAGTATCATAAAACTAATATAATATTCTATCATTATGTGCAAATACAAACCAAATTAGTAAAGAGTGATTGAAAAAGATTTGGCACTATTTTCAAAAATTAAGGAAAGCAAAATATAACATTATTATTTGAAATAATTTTTCAGGGACAAAAACAAATAAAATGCGAAATAAACTTCAGTTAAGTAAGGTAAAATATAGCGGAGAAAAGTTTAGAATAAGTGAAAATTATGCTCTCAATGGAATATTCTCATATTTTTTAAATATTGCAAGATTCGTCTGGAGTTTCAACATAAAAATTCAATTGTACTTTATTTTATTAGTGTTATAAAATGAAGTGCATACAAAAATTTACACTGTTAATTTCTAAAAATGAAACAAATCAAAATCTTGATTGAATAAATAAATATACTGTTTACTATTATGTTACAAATTTAAACATGAATCAATGAAAGATTGGAAAACAAAGAGTCATTTTAACATAAGTACACATTATTAAATCTACTTTATGAACTTAATCAAATTACACATTTGCATAGTAATAAAATTCTAATCAATATAAATAGTATAAAAGATTTCAGAGGTTTAAACTGTAAAACAAAGTTATGTCATACAAAAATATGATTTTTTTTAATATTCTGTAATACCAATTGTGATTTCAAATGAAGCAATCAATAAGGATTGCCATGATTATTTCAAAGGATTTAACAAACAAAGAAAAAATTAACTTAGAATCATATTCCATTTCTCTTTAAAATTCGGTTCAAATATTATTAAAATATATATTTATATTGAAAGTTGTAAATGCAGCTATTCTTTGAAATAAATTTCATATCTCAAATCATTGCAAAGCTTTTTATTATTTTTGATGTATTCGTGATATTTCTTGGCTTCTGCATTATTTTTTTATATTTATCAACTGTATTATTTAAAATATAAAAATGTTACTCCAAATTTTAAAGGATCCCTTTAATAATATCTCTTAAATAAGACTCTTAAATCAAAATTCAAAAAAAAGGCCTTGCAAATTCGAAAACTTAAAAAATCACAGTTAAAATATCTCATCAGAATAAAACTTCTATGAGTATTTTAAGACTACCCTCAAGCTTCCACGTAAAATATTTCAGCACTACACAACAAGCTTTTACACTCATGCCATTTATTTTCTGATGACAAATTAACTAAATTATTAGACTTAATAAATAAAAGAAAGATATCACTATTTTTATAAAAAAATATCGTTAGGTCAGCAAATAAAAACTTTGAAAATAATACAATTATAACAAATAGAAATATCTGAAAGTTTCAATAACTTGAAATTTTTATTCCTTTATCAAATATGAGGGATTGCTAAATTTAAAAGTAAGAGATATCACAAAAAAGTACATTTAAAATGTATTCTAATTTGGAAGCATTTATAACCAAACAGTGATAAAGGGTGTGGAATAAATTCACTATATTACAAAAATAAAAGGAAGACAAGTAAAGTAAATTGTTGATAAATTAAAAAAAACTTTTATTTGAAGCATACATAATGTAATACTATTGTATTTGAACAAAGTTACACAAATACTTCAACACAAAGGTTATGTAAATTAATAGTGCACACATAAGTATAGAATGGAGAAAAGTTATAGTAACTGTTCAACTTTTTATAAACATTTTATGAATAATATAAAAAACTTGTTTTATAGCATCATAAAATTTTGCAGAAGTTCATAAATGTTAAAGGCAATGTATTTCACTGCACTAGAAAAATTGACATGTGATTTTAACAAACATAAACAAAATTTTCATAACATAAAATAATATCTATTTAAATAAAAGTTTCAAGAAAAAGAAAGAGAGAAAGACAAAATACTGGCAAACATTAACATATTGTTGATAAAATAGCGATATCTAACAATTTTGTTGACTAAATTTGCAGTATGACTTCTCAAAAGTAAGGAACCTGCGGACGAATGTTGATCAAACACCAATGAATAAAGAAGGAGTAAATCACGAAATAGGAAACTTGAAGTTTAAAAATGAGGTAATGGAGTAAAAATTATAATTTCTTTTAAAGAAATTTGGTTAAGCAATAGAAAATATTGAATATTTTAAAAATCATACAAAATATTAAAAAATTGTGGATAATTTATATCTAACAATTTTTAGAACAATTTTAATGGTGCAATTTACAAAAATTTAGAAATTACAGATGGATATTATTCTATCACCAAGGCAAAATTTTGAATTTAATTTCACAACAGCTAAAAAAAGGAAAGGGATAAAATCTATCAAATAATAATGATATATAATTTCCAGTTAATAGAAGCACAGTCAAAAATATTTGATGAATTACTTAAAATTTAAATTAAAACTCATACATGAAAAAAGAAAAACTAACACAATTAACGCCACTATTATAAAAATAAAATTTCTCCAAATTTACCATTTTTTTAGATTGTCCTCAACAGGAATTACAATCTGTTATTACAAGGAACTTTAATCGAAAATATTAAAAATAATTTTAAAATCATTCATATAATGTTACTTGAAAATGAAAGTGAATAAAAAAACTGTTACAAAAAGAGAGCCAATCACTAATTCCAAAACTTGAAGATTTAAATAATAGACAATGGATTAAAAATTATAACTATTTTAACTAAATTTCTTTAAACTATATACAATGTTGAATATTTTAAAAATTATAACAACTTAGTCAAATAAAACCTGCTAATTAAATATAAGAAATTACTATTCTCAAAAAGAATGCATAACACAATAAAAAGTGTATATTTATTCAACTATTTTCATTTCAAAACATTTATCACCAAACAATGGCAAAGGAAGAAAAATAATTTCAAGATATTATTACAGTAACTGGAAGAGAAGTACAAATGAAATTAACATGTGATAAAAATGCATAAATGATCACATCGTACAGACATAAATAATAGGTTTAATGTTTATGATAATAAAAAGCAATTTTATCATCTCTACTCTTATTAGAAAGAAAAAACAGCATGTACAATATATAAAGGGAGAATTTGTGCTGAAAACCATTACCTAAAACAAAACCGGAATTTCAGACTATCAAGCAATTCAAGAAATAAATAATTTTACTTAAAAAATAGCTCCAGCAACAGAAGATTCTATGAAGGCAAAAAATTGTAGAGAATAAATATCCTAATTCAGAAATACTTTGAAAGGAAAAGGTGATTTTAATATATTAAATTGTTTCAATATGTACACACAACTTATATGAATTAATATAGGCATTCATTTACAAAATTTACCTTAAAAATGGGAGAATGACTGCATGAATACGACTTGAATAATTGTTATTTACTACAACAATGATCAAGTCTCAAAGTATAATATATATTTTCTTAGTCATACATTTCATGTTATTAAAAAAAAGACAGTAAATAAAAAATATGTTGGAACTAGGGGGTAATAATATAAATTAATTGGAATTATGCTATATAAATGATGTTTTAATAAAAATATTATAAAATTACCTTGAAATCAATTTCAATCAATAAATAATAAAAAAGGGAGAGTTCTAAAAATCAATATATTTAATCATAGACATTTTGTTAGCACTATATTTAAATTAAATTTACTCTACAAAATGGAAACAGCATTAACATTATATAAAAGTAAAAGAAATATTTAAATAACTTGAACAAGACAGAAAAATACTGGCACACACTAAGATTATTCTGGAACAATCTAACAACTAATTTTGGAGAAAATATTTATATCTAAACAATTCAAGTCTAATTTTCTAAACTCAAGAGATTTGCACATGAATAGTAATCAAACACCAATGAATAAATTTCAAATTATTTCAGTGTAGCTAATATGAGGAAAGGGGGATACAATCCACCAAACTTTAATGGATTACATCTTTCAAGAACTGGCAAAAAAATCCTTGATATATATATATTATCTTAAAGTTATTTTAAAAAGCACACATGTGAACAAGAAAGTAATATAAAGTACATCCCTGCAATCAAAATAAAAAATTTTTCCACTATAAACTAGGTTTTAAGAAACTCTTCAACAGGAATTACCATCTGTTACTAAACGGATATTTTGCAACAAATATCATAAAAAATTTAAAATCATAGATTTAATGTTACATAAATGAGGAAAATAAATAAAATAATCCATTACAGAAAGTGAAAAATTATTAAATCATATACTTCATACTTAAAATAATGTAATGAAAGAAAAATGATTTAAATTATACTAAAAGCCAATGAAATATTTGGAAATCAATTTCAGTGTAATTAATATGTGAGAAAAACAATACAATTTATCAAACTATAATGCATTACAATTTCCAGTAAACATAAGCACCAACCGAAATCCTTGATTAATTATTTTAAATTTAATTTAAAAATTATGTATGAAAAAGGAAAAAGTAATGTAAAGTACATTCCTACTAACAAAATAAAAAAAAAATTCGAGTTGAAAAAGTTTTTAAGATTCACCTAAAAATAAATTATAAAATGTTATTACAAGTATCTTTTACAGAAAAAATATAAAAAACTTCAAATCATACATTTAATATGTTACATAAAAAATGCAAATGAATAAAATAATCTCTTATACAAAGTTATAAAATTATTAAATGAGAACCTTAAAGCTTAAAATGGGATAATAAAAGAAAAAATACTTAAAATTTTGAAAAATATTTCATTAAACAATATTTAAAGTTGAATATTTAATAAATGATAAAAACTTATTCAAGTAACACTTGTACTTTAAGTAAATAACTATTTTTAAAAAGAACACATAACAGAAAAAATAGAGTAGATTTTGAAATATATTTTCCTTTCCAAACATATATAACTAAACAATGACAAAAGATGAAAAATGAATTCAAGATATTTATTGCAGTAAATGGCAGACAAGTATAATTGAAATATATTTTATTAAATATGCATAAATGAACACATATAATACACTCACGAATATTATTCTAAATGTTTACGTTAAAAGGATTCATTTTATAGTTTCTTTATATTCGCAAGAAAAAAATCTAGATGTCCAATATGTAAAGGAACCAATAGTGTAGGAAATCAATATGCACAAAAGAAAGAATATTAAAAAATGAAGTAATTTAACAAACATATCAATGAAGTTTACTGAAATCCAAACAACAGAAAACCCTATAAGAAAAAATTTAAAGAGATTAAATTGGAAAATTTAGAAATAAAATGAAAGGAAGGTGATTTTAATAAATAAGTAAATTGTTTCAATATGTACACAAGAAGTATATGAATTAACATAGGTATTCCTTTACAAAATTTACCTTAAAAATGGGAGAATGACTGCATGAATAAGATTTGAATAATTGTAATATATTACAAAACTGATTAAGTTTCAAAGTATAAAATATATTTTCTAAGTCATACATTTTATGTTATTTAAAGAAGAAAGTAAATAAAAAATATGTTGAAACTAGGTTATGATAAGAATTAATGTGAATTATGAGATTTAAAATGATGTATTAAAAGAAATAATATAAAATAACCTTGAAAATTGTTTCAACTAAATGAATAAAGAAAAAAAGGGGGAATTCTAAAAATAAATATATTTATTAAAAGGACATTTTGTTTTAATTAAGAGATATATTTTGAAATTAACATAACTCTACAAAATGTAAACCAAATTTACATTATGTAATGGCAAAATTTCTATGTAAATAAATATAAAGAGATAGAAAAATATTGGTAGACACTAAGTGCTTTCTGGAACAATCATGAACAAATTTCGGGGAAATTATTTATTTCTAACAAAGTCAAGTTTAACTTTACATTTCCGAAAATAAGAGATTTCCACACAAATAGAAATCAAATCTAATGAATAAATTTTCAATCATTGCAGTGTAGTTAATATGAGGGAAAGGGGATGCAATCTACAAAACCATAGTAGATTATAATGTCCAAGCACTGTCAAAAAACTTTGATAAAATATTTAACATTTATTTTAAAGATTATACATGAGAAAATGAAAAGTAAAAAAAAGTACAATCCCAAACAAAATAAAAAAAAATTAAAGTTTAAAATATTTTTTAAGAATCTACTCCCCCCCACAGGTTATTACAAGAATATTTTACAGAAAATATAATAAACAATTTTAAATCATACATTTAATGTTACATAAAAAATGAAAACGAATAAATAATCTGTTACAGAAAGTAAAATGAAATTATTAAATTAGATGGTTCATGCTTAAATTAGTGTATTAAATTAGAAATGATTAAAATTTTGGAAGGATAATCCATTAAACAATATTTAATGTTGAATATTTTAAAAATGACTACAACTAATTCAAATAAAACTTGTTTTTTAAATAAAAGAAAATATTATTCTTAAAAAGAACACAACATAAAAAAAGAGAGACGATTTTTAAAACTACATACCTCAGCAAACATTTATAAGCAAAAATGACAAAGGATGAGAAATAAATTCAGGATACAGTTACTAGTGGAGAAGTATAATAAAAAAAATCATGTACAATGTATACCGGGAGAATTTGTGCAGAAAAGTATTACTTACAATAAAAGAGGAGTTTTAGACCATCATGAAATTTAATAAATAAATCAATGAAGCTAATTTAGAATACCACATAAATGGCGTCAAAGTACTTTATTATATATGCTTCTGTAATATACTAGATTGCTTTAACATGTACATAAATCTTATGTGAATTAATATATAGATATTCATTTACAAAATTGTCTTTAAAAATTAGAGAATGAAAGCATGAATTGGATTTGAATAACTGTGATCTATTACTGCAATAAACATACTTCAATGTATAATAATTTTTTTCAAAGTCATACATTTAATATTATTGAAAAATGAAAGTGAAGAAAAAATATGTTAAATCTAGGAGGTAAAATGATTTTATGGGAATTCTGAGATATAAAATGATTTAATAAAAGAAATACTATCTATGTATATCTTATAAATAATATTACTAAATAATCTTTAAAAAAGATGGAATGACTTGTTACTAATTTTTAAAAATTTTTAATACATTTTTTCTATTTATCACACATATCAATTTTTAAAGAAAACACAAAAGACAAAAAAATTCAGTAGATATTAAAGCCTATTTTTTTAGTGTATGAAAAAACACGCGGAATAAATTCTAAACAGTACAAAAGAAAAGAGGGGAGCCAGTATTTCTGAAATTTTATTTCAATAAATGCTTCAAATTCAACACATTTTATAGGAATGAATACGACACTCAAGTGTTTCAACAATAAAATAAAGAGCACCCTTATCATTTTATAAAAAAAATTATGAAAAATAAATGTCAAAGATATAAAAATTTTGTCAGGAAAAACAATAGAAATAAATTGCAATTTATCAAACAATTTAAAAAAAGTCTATATTAATAATGGAATCTGCAAGGCATAGATTATTCCAAAAGCATAATAAAAATAAAGAGATTAATATTTAAAAAATAATGCTTTGAGTGGAAAATTAAATCAATTTTTACAAAGTACTTTATTATAAATGTAATTACTTATATAACTAGACTTATTAAAGCTTTTATATAATGTGTCAAATAACCATCAAAGTGTAACATTATTTTAGAAGAAAAACAGTTTTATTTTAAGCATACACTATATAAAGAAGATATTAATTATTTAAATCAATTTTGCAATGTGTTCACATTCCCAAAAAGTGACACAAACACTGCTACATAAAGATTCTGTAATTCAAAATTGTGCACAATAGCAATCATTGTAGACATGTTGGAGTTGACTTTACTTCTACTTTTATTAAATGTTTATAAATAATATAAAATATTTCTTTTATTATGTTACTAAAATCTAGAGGCAGTACTGAAATATTAAATGCGATGTATTTCTCTGTTCTGTTTAAATTAACATAATTTTCACAAACCGAAAAACAATTTACAAATATTTAACAATTTAAAAATTATATATGAAGAAAGAAAAAGTAACATTAAGTGCAACCCAACTAGTTAAATAAATATTTTTCAATGTAAAACATTTTTTCATTTTCTCCTAAACATGAATTATAAGGTGTTATTGCACTAATCTTTGAAACAAAATGTAATAAAAAATTTCAAATCATATATTTAAATATACTCGAAAATAAAACTGAATTAAATAATCACTCACAGAAAGTGTGAAAATTAATAAATCAGAAACTTAATACTTAAAATGGTGTACAGAAAGAAAAACACTATTAATATTTTGAAGGAAATTTCACTGAACCATATTAAATGTTAAATATTTTAAAAGTCATAACACATAATTCAAATAAAAATTTTTTAAAATATAAGAAATTACCAATCTGAGAAAAACACAAAACATAGAGTAAATTTTTAAAACTACTCTCCTTTGCAAACACTTATAACCAAACGATCATAAAGGATGACAAATAAATTCAAGGTATTTATTATAGTAAATAGGGGACAAGTATAGATGAAATTTCAGTTTAATAAATATACATAAATGAACACATTGCACATAGATCAACATTAATTTTTATCATAAAAATGAAAATTTTAGAAAAAACTCCATGTACAAAATATAAATGAAGAATTTGTGTCAAAAAGCATCACTCACAAAAAACAAGAATTTCAGACCATCAGACAATTTAAGATATTAATAAAATAAGTTAACTGAAAATCCAAGCATCAGAAATTTGTAGAAATACAACAAATTTATAGGGATTGAATTTCGAAACCAAGAAATACCATGAATGTAATACATAATTGTTGAAATAGAACAGTATTATAAATGTTTTTTTTAATATATTAGACTGTTTTAGTATAAGCATAAAATTATGTGAATTAATACATGTATACCATTAAAAATTGATGCTTAAAAAGTGCAAAATGATTACATGAATAGGAGTTGAATAATTGTTATCTATTGGTACACAGATCAAGTTACAAATTGAAATAATTATTTTCAAAGTCATATATTTAATGTTATTTTTAAAAAAAGTAAGTAAATAAATGTTACGGCTGTTATATAAAATAATTTTGAGGGTGAAATGAGCTGTAAGATGATGGAGTAAAAGAAAAAATGTATGAATATCTAGGAGAAATTTTTACTCAATAATCTTGAAATAAAAGGGATTTGAAAAGGGGGATATTTATTTATAAACAGAGAATGATAAAATATATGGAATAAATTCAAAATAAAAAATCTACACCTTCAATCTAAGTATTTTTTGTAATGGAACAATACTCATAACAATACCATGTAGCAGTCTAAGAAAGAAACCATTTAAAATAAATTAATATTGAAGTGATATAATATCCTATAAATAAAATTTTTGTGAGTCAATTGAAGATAAAATAATAATATATATTTTAATAGAATATTACATCACATTTTGTCAAGTGCTTTTTATAATTAATTGTTTTTTAAATTTATTTTATCTTTCTAATCTTTATTAAAAATTTTTATCAAGTGAAATGTGCTCATTTCTAAAAGTGTCCTGAAAACACAGCAATATAATTGTGTGAAAACAAACTTAATAAATTTGGTTTTTTCTTCAATGAAACAAGTTTACTTTAATATTTGGAAAACACATCATATTTAATTGATTATCCACATGCAGCAAACTATTTGAGAAAGTTCTTGCTTTAAAAAGAACATATGTAAATTGTGAGAAATACCTCTCTTAGATTGAAATATTTAAATGTTAGAATTTTATCTGTCAAGGCAAGACTCGACCTTAATCACAGATTTAATTTTAACATACTCTATAGAAAAATAAAAGTTGTTTATTTTTCACAAGTTAAACATACTTTTTAGAGAAGGTTTTTCAATATTTAAAGGTGTTCAAAAATAATTATATGTACAAAAATCATCGAAGAATAATCTTGAACTTTTAGGAAGTATTTATGAATATTTGCCATATATCATCAGAATCTTGTTATTGTTCAGCAAAATAAAGGCAAACACTGTAAAAAATTGCTTTCTTTAATTAGTGGAAAACAGAAACATTAAAAGGAAAAATGTTAAGTAAATATAATGACAATTTCAAAACATATTTCAACATACATACAAATTCTGAGTTATTTAGAGATATCTAATGAAAGAAGTGGACAAAAAATATGCATTATACACAAAGAAAATCTAATTATAAATCACAATCACGAAAAACTGCCATATGTCAAATATGTTGTGGGAGAAAATATAAGTAAATAATTAATCCATTCATTATATTAAATCAATTAATACAAAAAATTTTAAAGACAGACATTTTATAAATTCATATGAAAGGACATGTATAATATTGCATGAAAAGAGAAGTTTTCAATATATTTTTTCAACATGAAACCGCTATTTTAAATATACTGAATAGATTTTAGAGATATATGATGAAAAACTCTAATGAATATCTTATTGATTGCATATCATTTGTAATATAATTTTACAGTTTGTTTAAACTCATTTGGAAATAAAATTTATGAAAAAAAAATGTTATACATGCTTTTTTATAGTAAAAGTACAAAATGAATTATAATTTATTATATTATTTTCAATCAATGAAAACATAATAAATCCTTTTAAAATTGCAATACTTTATAATAAATGTAAATGAAAAGGATAAGGAGACAACTGCAAGGACAGCAATTGATTTTATAATTGGAAGCTTGAGGGAGGACATGGATACAAATAAGAAAATAATTTACAATTACTTTTAGACAAATTTACTTTAAGGAAACAAAAATAACATTTAAAAAGTGTTTTTAAAATCCTATCCTGATAATCATAAACAATATATACAACCGGAAAAAATTTAAAAATGGTACACAATTAGGCAAATATAAAGCAATTATATTTCCACACAATGTAAACTAAAAGATTTCATCTTACACATTACGAGTTGCAAATTTTATACTCAACATGCTCGTAGAGCCTTATTCCAAGTTCATAATTTAGAGTTTTAGCATCAAATTGAGTAACAAAACACAAAAAATGTCTTTTGTGTAAAATAACAATACTTACAACAAAGCAGGACGTTCCAACAATCAAGAAAGTTCCCGATTATATTCCTCCATGCAATATGATCTGGAAACCACAGAATATCCTATAAATACAATATAATTTTAGTGAAACAATCTGAAAACCTAAGGTACAGTAAATGCTCATTTCTCACAACCTATAATTTTGAACACTTGAAATTTTGTGAACTGGTAACTCCTCCTTAACACCTTAGTAAAGTTGTATAAAAAATTTATTTCCTATTTATGAAGAGCATTTAGAAAAATCTATTTAAAATCTGATTTTAAGCACTGATCTAAGAGTCCCATAAATTCATAAATTGTGGTTTTGCTGTTTTCTACATACTATTTTACATCATTTTTACAAAGTACTCTATTATAATACCTTGCGATTAATGAAATTTATATACATTTAAAATAAAAATATATATCAACTATACGTATTTTACTTAAAAATATCTTTATGCAATGATAAATTTGTTATAAAAACTGAATAAAAATTATACGGTTTTTTATTGAGTTACATTTAATTTTGGTACTACCAAATATATCACAATTTTAATTTAGTAACCACATAAAATAAAGCAAAATATTTGTCGCAGATGTAATTTAATGTAAATTATATATGCACTTCTAGCAGAATTAAATTTCACTTTATGCTTTACATTTTTTTTTCCTTCAAAATTTCAAGCTCTTTATTTGTTTCCACCATATAAAATTCAAATGCCATCATTATAAATTAAATATCTATAAGTTGTAAAACTCTTCCAAAACATATTATATTACAAAATATTTGTGTTATTTTACCATTACAATCAGCCTACATTATAGCCAAATTGAGAAACATTTTACAGTGTTATGATGCTGAGTGATTAAGATTAGGGATGTGTTACATAATTCAAGATAAAATTGAACAAATATACATGACACAGGTTATTTCTTGAAGGTACATATCACTTCAGCATTTTTCCATTAAGTTCTAAGAAGTAAATTTATTTGTTAGCTTGTCTTAACGTGACGAGTTAAAGCTTATTTAAGAATGATCAGAAGTGTTAGGAAGCTTTTACGGATAATTATAACAAAAACACTATTCTCCGACAATGATTAATTACACAAATCAATGTTTACATTTCGTTTAAAGAGGGAGCATTGGATTTTTTTCTCACTTTTTTATTCAGTCAAAAAACTAGTCTAATACTTGCAGTGACATTCATGTAATAAGTAATCAACATTACTGTATTTTAATTTCTGAAATTATAAGCACACTTCATGCATTATGTACGATAACATAACTTTGGGTTTATATTCGTTTTATCCTGTACAATCCAATTTACCTTCCACACACATTTCTTCAATTTAATAGCTAAAATTTAAAAATTTATTTGCATTTTGAATAATTATAACCATGATATAACAGAACGTTTTGTGGATAATTCGCAATTATTTCTTTGTGATATTGTGAAACCAACTTAAATATGAAAATCAAAACCACAGACATTTTCCGAAAGGTACAGTTACATATATAATACTATAATAAAATTTTCCATGCTAAAAAATTTTAAGTACAATGTAAGAAAACAATAAATTGAATATGAACGAACAAAAAGTTGAGAATTTTTTAAAGTATTACTTATTAGTTGTAAAATTTTATTACTGTATGTAAAAATATACATGAATTGTTGATATAATGGACTTAACTGGAACCATTAAATCTTGGGTATATTCTGTAAAAATAAGAAGGGAAAATTTCTTTGCTTATTTAACACTTTTTGCTTTCATTTTTAGACATTTATCGACTGCAATTATATTGCGTAGTAATGTAATATTTACAGAAAACTCAAAAGCAAACCTATCAATTATTGCTTTCAAGATGCTATTTTCCATTAACTAAGATTTAAATTCAAGAATTTATGTAGTTTCGATTTCCTTATGCGTTCTTTACTCACCATTAGGTTAAAAATTTGATAGCCTGTTACTCTATATAGAATTTCATGATAGTTTTCAAAAATCAGAAATCTTTCCGAAAACAAATTATAGCTAGAATAACAGTTTGCATTAATCATTAAAAAAAAATATTGTAAATGTAGGGGAGTATCAAATAAATTAAATGTACTTTGTATTCATGAAAACAAGTGTTTTCCTCTTACAACTACAAGTCGATGGAAATTATAATTCTGCTAATAACTATGTTTGCACAAAAAATATTTTCTTTAAAAGTTTTGAATTTTTTTTTTTTTTTTTTTTTTTTTTTTTTAAATAAACAAACTTTCATCCAAAGGTCATTTATTATTTTTATTTTGGCGATTCTTATTCCTATCGTAATCTTAAACTCTGTAGGAACATTTCCTAAACTTATGGTCTTAATAAAAAAATTTGATACTATACTGCATTGATAGAATTTAAGGTATATACTGATATTTCATGTAGTTCATTTTATAACTAAATAAACGAGTCACAGAGTTTTTAACTTTGAGCAATTTTTAAATTATAGAATACTACATAAATAATAAAATTAAAACACAAAAAAAATTGTCTTGCAGTCTGTGTTACTTATTACTCCTCTAACTATGTATTTGGTGAAATGATGTATCTTGTATTTAAATTTGTAAACTTTTCCATGTTTACTGAATTTAATTAAATACTTTATAGCCAGCATAGAAAATATTAAAAAAAAAAAAAAAAAAAAAAAAAAAAAAAATTTATATCAATATTCAGTAAACATATTTTTTAGGCTTTACTATTTGTTTCGCATTTCATTAAAATTAATATTGAGTTTACAATAATATTTAATGAAGATATTTATCTTGAAGAAATTTTAACATCACACATATTAATTCAATTGGTAGCAGAAAAATTTTATTTCATTAGATTATTTTTCAAAGCTTAGGAACAATTTTCATGAAAAATTGCTACTACGAGTGTATCTCTTTAATTCACTTTGAAAATTCAGTCACTAAAAGAAAAAAGTGATTATTATTACAAAAAATTCATTTTCCCCATATCTAAATTTACCAATTAAATCAACTCATTTTATCAATATTTTGTGATGAGATTATAGTTTTTAAAAATTTCTTAAGTTTACAATGTGTATACATATTAGCTTATTTCAAAAACAATTAAAAATCTGTTTCATTTCTATTGTAAATGCCAAGCAAAGCTATACCAATTCACAGCAGTATATTCCCCCAAATTGAAATTATTTAAAAATATTTTTATTTCACAACATTATGGAAAGTTCCCATTTTCTGACATTTTCACAAGGCATTATTTCATTATAAATCATTACCTTGCTTTTTGACACATTAACATAAATACTATGAAATACTGACTAATAAACTCCTTGGCAGTTCTGGAAGGAAACATTTTAGTGTACCATAGATGTGAGTAGGTTGTTTGACCATGCATATATTATTTTAGTGTGAATTACTAATATTAAAATTTGGCATTTACTTTCAGTTTAAAAACAAAATAAGCCACTAATTGATATTATGTAAGACTCTGAAATGGATTGAAATACAGTATTTTCTTATTTATTTTTGAACAAGAAAAATAATTTTTTACAAAAATGATATTCAATGTATTACAAGGTTTCCTTCATAGAAGAGAAAGTCATAATATTTTAAACTGATACGTAGCCAGAATATTCCACTTAAAAAACAAGAGGTTAGCTAAAAAAATATAAAAATTATTTAAAAACATTACAAATATTTGTAATTTGGATTTACATTGTCTTATAGAATTCACAGTATTTCATTATTCAACAAAAAAGTCATTAAAAAACAACATTCAGTCCAAAACATGTATCAAAATGGTCATCTCATGAAAAACAATGATGGCACAAGTTGACACATTATTTAGACATTTTCCTGTCGGCAGCAGAATACCCAGGAAAATTCCCACTAATATAATAAGGCATATTCTATCATTATGAGCAAATACAAACCAAATTAATAAATAGTGATTGAAAAAGATTTGGCACTATTTTCAAAAATTAAGGAAAACATAATGTAACATTATTATTTGAAATAATTTTATAGGGACAGAAACAAATAAAATGCGAAATAAACTTCAGTTAAGTAAGGTAAAATATAGCAGAGGAAAGTATAGAATAAGTGAATATTATGCTTTCAATGAAATATTCCCATATTTTTTAAATATTGCAAGATTCATTTAGAGTTTCAACATAAAAATTCAATTGTACTTTATTTTATCAGCGTTATACAATGAAGTACATACAAAAATTTACAGTGTTAATTTCTAAAAATGAAACAAATCAAAATCTTGGTTGAATAAATAAATATACTGTTTACTATTATGTTACAAATTTAAACATGAATCAATGAAACATTGGAAAACAAAGAGTCATTTTAACATAAGTACATATTATTAAATCTACTATATTGACTTAAGCAAAGCATACATTTTCATAGTAATAAAATTCCAATCAATTTAAATAGTATAAAAGATTTCATAGGTTTAAACTGTCAAACAAAGTTATGTCATACAAAAATATGATTTTTTTTAATATTCTGTAATACCAATTGTGATTTCAAATGAAGCAATCAATAAGGATTGCCATGATTATTTCAAAGGATTTAACAAACAAAGAAAAATTTTATTTAGAATCATATTCCATTTCTCTTAAAAATTTTGTTTAAATATTATTAAAATAAATATTTATATTGAAAGTTGTAAATGTGGCTATTCTTTGAAATAAATTTCATATCTCAAATCATTACAAAACTTTTTATTATTTTTCATGTATTCGTGATATTTCTTGGCTTCTGCATTATTTTTTTATATTTATCAACTGTATTATTTAAAATATAAAAATGTTACTCCAAATTTTAAAGGATCCCTTTAATAATATCTCTTAAATAAGACTTAAATAAGACTCTTAAATCAAAATTAAAAAAAAAAAGACCTTGCAAATTCGAAAACTTAAAAAATCATAGTTAAAATATCTCATCAGAATAAAACTTCTATCAGTATTTTAAGACTACCTTCAAGCTTCCACGTAAAATATTTCAGCACTACACAACAAGCTTTTACACTCATACCATTTATTTTCTGATGACAAATTAACTAAATTATTAGACTTAATAAATAAAAGAAAGATATCACTATTTGTATAAAAAAATATCGTTAGGTCAGCAAATGAAAACTTTGTCAGTTGAAATATATTGGTTTGCTTCGTGTTCTATTTCGAAATGAAATCAAACTTCTTAATTAATGAAGAAATGCTTGTTTTTAAAATATCTATTCTACTGCTCTCAGATATTGTTGAATTACTGGAGGAAAGTACTGTTTTGTTAATAAAGCTTAGTTCGATAGTATTATAGATAGAAATAATTTTTTTCTGACATTTTTGCAATAATATCGAGTGGATCCTTACTAATTGACAAAATTGCTTGTTTTTGTGGAGATAGCTTCTCGAGCCATAGTGATTTAATTACCTCTTAGGAAATCAAATTACAAGTGAGACTTCCCATTTTTCGTAACAAATCACATGGGAATCTATTCCCAAGGTCAAGATCTGTTAGTAATATTTTTAGGCAGTAACAGTTTTTTTTATTAGTAACATTTTGATGTATTAATATTTAAAATCCCATGGTTGGAGCCATAACAATACTCAATTTTTTAAAATACAATAAAAAAGACGCAAAATTGAAATTTTATAGGGTGGGATGATTAGGGCATTTTAATTGTTAAGAAATGCCTGGAACCAAACTGAATCTTGTGGAGGAGACTAATGCAATCATTTTAATGTATTATTATTTAAAATCCTATGTTTAAAGTCGTAGAACTCCTCAATTTTTTTAAATCCGACCAAAAAGACAAAAATTTGAATTCTTAAAAAAAGGGGGTACGCTTATAAGGATATTTTGGAACACTAGAGGTGTCTGGAACCAACTGAATCTTGTAGAGGAGAATAATGCGAACATTTTGATGTATTACTATTTAAGATCCCATGGTATGAGTAGTAACACTCCTCAATTTTAAAAAATTTAAACAGAAAGACATAAAAATATTTGACTTTTTTAAAGGTTGTGGTTGATTAGGGCATTTTAAGTGACTAGAAATGTCTGGAGCCAAACTGAATCTTGTAGACGAATCTGTTGCGAACATTTTGTTGTATTAATATTGAAAATCCCATGGTTTACATGATGGTTATTGAAAATCCCATGGTTATTGAATATCCCATGGTAACTTCTTTAAAGAAGGAGGGGTTGATTAGGACATTTTAAGTGACTTAAATTGTCTGGAACCAAATTGAATCTAATAGAGGAAACTGTTGCTAACATTTTGATATATTTATTTTTAAGATCCCATCGTTGGAGTTGTAACAATCCTCAATTTTCTACAATTAGACCAAAAAGACATAAAAATTTGACTTCTTTAAAGGGGGGGGGTTGATTAGGACATTTTAAACGACTAGAAGTGTCTGAAAAGAAACTGAATCGTATTAAGGAGACTCTTGCAAACATTTTGATGTATGATAATAATGAAAATCTAATGGTTAGAATCAAAACACTCCTCATTTTCTAAAGTTCGATCAAAAACAACAAAATTGCTTTTTTAAAAGAGGGGGGAGGGATGATTTGGACATTTTAGTTGACAGAAATCTCTGAAACCAAACTGAATCCTGTAGACGAGACTCATGCGAACATTTTGATGTATTAATATTTACAATCCCATGGTTAAAGACATAACACTCCTCATTTTTCGAAAATTCCATCAAAAAGAACACAAAAATGACTTTTTAAGAGGGGGTTGATGCAATTATGACATTTTAGGTGATCAGAAATGTCTGGAGCCAAACTGAATATTGTAAGGAGACTAATGCCAACATTTTGATGTATTATTATTTAAGATCCCTTGGTTGGAGTTGTAACACTCCTCAATTTTCTAACATTTGACCTAAAAGGCATAAAAATTTGACTTTTTTAAAGGTTGTGGTTGATTAGGGCATTTTAAGTGACTAGAAATGTCTGGAACCAAACTGAATCTTGTAGACGAATCTGTTGCAAACATTTTGATGTGTTAATATTGAAAATCCCATGGTTGGAGTCATAACACTCTTCAATTTTCTAAAATCCATTCAAAAAGACACAAAATTGACTTTTTATCTGGAGTGATTTTTGGTGTCAAGAAATATCTGGAACCAAACTGAATCTTGTAGAGGAGGCTGTTGCGAACATTTTGATGAATTAATATGCGAGATACCATGGTTGGAGTCATAACACTCCATATTTTTCTAAAATTCTATCAAAAAAAACACAAAATTGACTTTTTAAAGGGGTGTGTGATTAGAACATTTTAGGTGGCTAAAAATGTCTGGAGCCAAACTGAGTCTAATAGAGAAGACTGTTGCGAACATTTTGATGTATTAATATTTATGATCCCAATGTTGGAGACGTAACATTCCTCAATTATATAAAATTTGACCAAAAACACATAAAAATTTAACTTCTTTAAAGGGGGTAGGGTTGATTAGGACATTTTAAGTGACTAGAAATGTCTGGAACCAAACTGAATCTTGTAGATGAAAATGTTGCGAAAATTTTGATTATCAGTATTTATGATCCCATGGTTTGAGTCGTAGCACTTCTCAATTTTCTAAAATCCGACCTAAAACACACAAAAATTTGAATTCTTAAAAAAGGGCGGGGACTGATTAGGACATTTTAGAAAACTAGAGATGTCTTGAACCAAAATGAATCTTGTGTGGAGACTGTTGCGAACATTTTTGTGTATTAATATTTAAGATCTCTTGGTTAGAGACATATCACTCGTCATTTTTCTGAAATTCTACCAAAAAGGCAAAAAATTTACTTTTTCAAGGTGTGTGTCATTAGAACATTTTAGGTAACTGGAAATGTTTTGAACCAAACTAAATCTTGTTAAGGAAACTCCTGCAAACATTTTGATGTATTAATATTGAAAATCCCATAGTTAGAATCATTACACTCAATATTTTTCTAAAATTCGATAAAAAAAAATTGATTTTTTAATGGTGGGGCTTTGATTCGGACATTTTAGTTGATAGAAATGGCTCTAGTGAACATTTCGATGCATTAATATTTACGATCGCTGAGAGACTGCTGCGAAAATTTTTATGTATTAATATTTAAGATACCATGGTTGGAGTCGTATCACTCCTGAATTATCTAAACTCCAACCAAAAACAAAGAAAAATTTGAATTCTTTAAAAGGAGCGGGTGACTAGGACATTTTAAGTTACTAGAGATGTCTTGAACCATACTGAGTCTGGTAGACGAATCTCTCGCGAACATTTGGTGTATTAATAGTTAAGATCCCATGGTTGGAATCATAACACTACTCAATTTCCTAAAATGCGATAAAAAACAAAACAAAAGTTTAATACTTTAAAGAGGGGGGTTATTAGGATATTTCAGAGGACTAGAAAAGTCTTGAACTAAAGTGAATCTTTAAGAGGAGATAGTTGCAAACATTTTAATATATTAATATTTAAGATCCCATGGTTGTAGTCGTAGCACTCCTCAATTTTCCAACATCCGACCAAAAAGACACAAAAATTTCAATTTTAAAAAAGAAAGAGGGGGCTGAATAGGACATTTTGGAAAACTAGATATGTCTGGAACCAAACTTAATCTTGTAGAGGAGACTGATGCGAACCTTTTGTTGTATTATTATTTAAGATCCCAATCTTGGAGTCGTAAAACTCCTCAATTTTCTAAATTTTAAACAAAAAGACATAAACATTTAACTACTTTAAAGGGGTGGTGGGTTGATTAGGAGATTTTAGATGACTAGAAATGTCAGGAACAAAACTGAATCTAATAGAGGAGACTGTTGCTAATATTTTGATGTATTAATTTTTAAGATCCCATGCTTGGAGTCGTAACACTCCTCGATTTTCTAAAATTAGACTAAAAAGACATGAAAATTTGACTTCTTTAAGGGGGGGAGGGTTATTAGAAAATTTTAAGTGCCTAGAAATGTCTGAAACCAAACTAAATATTGTTAAGGAGACTCTTGCAAATATTTGGATGTATTAATATTGAAAATCTAATGGTTAGAATCATAACACTCCTCATTTTTCTAAAATTCGATCAAAAACAATAAAAGTGATTTTCTAAAAGAGGGGGGGGGGTTGATTCGGACATTTTAGTTGATAGAAATATCTGGAACCATATTAAATCTTGTAGACGAGACACTTGCGAACATTTTGATGTACTAATATTTACGATCCCATTGTTAAAGTCATAACACTCCTCATTTTTCGAAAATTCCTTCAAAAAGAACACAAAAATGACTTTTTAAAACCGCGGGTGTGATTATGAAATTTTAGGTGACTAGAAATGTCTGGACCAAACTGAAACTTGTAAGGAGACTGTTGCAAATATTTTGATGTATTAATATTTAAGATCCCATGGTTGGAATCATAACACTCCTCAATTTCTTAAAATACAATAAAAAGACACAAGATAGACTTTTTATAGGGGGTGTAATTAGAACATTTTTGGTGTCAAGAAAAGTCTGGAGCCAAACTGAATCTTGTAGAGGAGACTAATGCGAACATTTTGATGTATTATTATTTAAGATCCCTTGGTTGGAGTCGAAACACTCCTTAATTTTGTAAAATTTGACCAAAAAGACATAAAAATTAGACTTCTTTAAAGGGTGTGGTTGATTAGGGCCTTTTAAGTGACTAGAAATGTCTGGAATGAAACTGAATCTTGTAGAGAAGACACTGGCCAAAATTTTGATGTGTTAATATTGAAAATCCCATGGTTGGAGTCATAACACATCTCAATTTTCTAAAATCCATTCAAAAAGACACAAAATTGACTTTTTATAGGGGGTGATTAGGACATTTTTGGTATCAAGAAATATCTGGAACCAAACTGAATCTTGTAGAGAAGACTGTTGCGAACATTTTGATGAATTAATATGCGAGATACCATGGTTGGAGTCATAACACTCCATATTTTTCTAAAATTCTATCAAAAAAACACAAAATTGACTTTTTAAAGGGGTGTGTGATTAGAACATTTTAGATGCTAAAAATGTCTGGAGCCAAACTGAGTCTAATAGAGGAGACTGTTGCGATCATTTTGATGCATTAATATTTAAGATCCCATGGTTGGAGTCGTAACACTCTTAAATTTTCTAAAATTCTACGAAAAAGCATAAAACTTTTACTCCTTTAAAGGGGAAAGGGTTGATTAGGAGATTTGAAGTGACAAGAAATGTCTGGAACCAAACTTAATCTTGAATAGGAGACTCTTGCGAACATTTAGATGTATTAATATTCAGGATACCATGGTTGGAGTCATAAAAATCCATATTTTTCTAAAATTCTATCAAAAAGGCACAAGATTGATTTTTTAAAGGGGTGTGTGATTAGAACATTTTCGGTGGCTAGAAATGTTAGGAGCCAAACTGAATCTTGTAGAGGAAACTGTTGCGAACATTTAGATGTATTAATATATAAGTCCCCATGGTCTGAGTCATAAAACTCCTCAATTTTTTAAAATACAATAAAAAGACAGAAAAATTCAAATACTTTAAAAAAAGGGGGGGGATGATTTGGACATTATAGGATACTAGAGATGTCTTGAACCAAACCAAATCTTGTAAACGAGACTCTGGCGAACATTCTAATGTATTAGTATTGAAGATCCCTTGGTTGGAATCATAACACCTCCAATTTCCCAAAATCCGATGAAAAAGACAGAAAATTTTGAATTCTTTAAAAGGGGATGTGTGATTAGGACATGTTAAGTTACTAGAGGTGTCTTGAACCAAAATGAATCTTTTAGACTAGACTCTCGCGAACATTTTTATGTGCTACTATTTAAGATCCCATGGTTGGAATCATAACACTCCTTAATTTCTTAAAATCCAATAAAAAACAAAAGTTTATTACTTTAAAGAGGGGGGTTATTAAGACATTTTAAAGGACTAGAAATGTCTTAAACCAAACTGAATCTTGCAGAATAGACTGATGCAAACATTTTGTTGTATTATTATGAAAGATCCACTGTTGGAGTCGTAACACTCCTCAGTTTTCTAAAATTTAAACAAAAAGACATAAAAATTTGATTTCTTTAAAGGACGGGGGGTGTTGATTAGGACATTTTAAAGGATAGAAATGTCTGGAACAAAACTGAATCTTGTAGACGAGGCTCTAGTGAACATTTCGATGCATTAATATTTACGATCGCATGGTTAAAGTTTTAACACACCTCATTTTTCGAAAATTCGATCAAAAAGAACATAAAAATCACTTTCTCAAAGGTGGTATTATGACATTTTAGGTGACCAGAAATGTTTGGAGCCAAACTGTATATTGTAAGGAGACTAATGCAAACATTTTAATGTATTATTATTTAAGATCCCATGGTTGGAGTTGTAACACTCTTCAATTTTCTAAAATTTGACCAAAAAGACATAAAAATTTGACTTTTTTAAAGGTTGTGGTTGATTAGGACATTTTAAGTGACTAGAAATGTCTGGAACCAAACTGAATCTTGTAGACGAATCTGTTGCAAACATTTTGATGTATTAATATTGAAAATCTCATGGTTGAAGTCATGACACTCCTCAATTTTCTAAAATCCATTCAAAAAGACACAAAATTGACTTTTTATATGGGGTGATTAGGACATTTTTGTTGTCAAGAAATATCTGGAACCAAACTGAATCGTTTAGAGGAGACTGTTGCGAACATTTTGATGAATTAATATGCGTGATACCATGGTTGGAGTCATAACACTCCATATTTTTCTAAAATTCTATCAAAAAAATGCAAAATTGACTTTTTAAAGGGGTGTGTGATTAGAACATTTTAGGTGGCAAAAAATGTCTGGAGTCAAGCTGAGTCTAATAGAGGAGACTGTTGCGATGATTTTATATATATTATTCAAGATACCATAGTCTGAGTCATAAAACTCCTCAATTTTTTAAAATACAATAAAAAGACAGAAAAATTCAAATACTTTAAAAAAAGGGGGGATGATTTGGACATTATAGGATACTAGAGATGTCTTGAACCAAACCAAATCTTGTAAACGAGACTCTGGCGAACATTCTAATGTATTAGTATTGAAGATCCCTTGGTTGGAATCATAACACCTCCAATTTCCCAAAATCCGATGAAAAAGACAGAAAATTTTGAATTCTTTAAAAGGGGGGGGGAGTGAGATTAGGACATGTTTGGTTACTAGAGATGTCTTGAACCAAACTGAATCTTTTAGACGAGACTCTCGCGAACATTTTTATGTGCTACTATTTAAGATCCCATGGTTGGAATCATAACACTCCTTAATTTCTTAAAATCCAATAAAAAACAAAAGTTTATTACTTTAAAGAGGGGGGTTATTAAGACATTTTAAAGGACTAGAAATGTCTTAAACCAAACTGAATCTTGCAGAATAGACTGATGCAAACATTTTGTTGTATTATTATTAAAGATCCCACTGTTGGAGTCGTAACACTCCTCAGTTTTCTAAAATTTAAACAAAAAGACATAAAAATTTGATTTCTTTAAAGGACGGGGGGTGTTGATTAGGACATTATAAAGGATAGAAATGTCTGGAACAAAACTGAATCTTGTAGACGAGGCTCTAGTGAACATTTCGATGCATTAATATTTACGATCGCATGGTTAAAGTTTTAACACACCTCATTTTTCGAAAATTCGATCAAAAAGAACATAAAAATCACTTTCTCAAAGGTGCAATTATGACATTTTAGGTGACCAGAAATGTTTGGAGCCAAACTGAATATTGCAAGGAGACTAATGCAAATATTTTGTATTATTATTTAAGAACCCATGGTTGGAGTTGTAACATTCCTCAATTTTCTTAAATTAGTCCAAAAAGACATAAACATTTGACTTTTTTAAAGCTTGTGGTTGATTAGGGCATTTTAAGTGACTAGAAATGTCTGGGGCCAAACTGAATCTTGTAGACGAATCTGTTGCGAACATTTTGATGTATTAATATTGAAAATAACATGGTTTACAATATTAATTGTAAACCATGGGATTATCATACCCTCTATAAAATTGACTTTTTATAGGGGTTGTGATTAGGACATGTTAGGATACTGGAGATGTCTTGAACCAAACTGAATCTTGTAGACGAGACTCTCGCGAACATTTTTATGTATTATTATTTAAGATCCCATGGTAGGAATCATAACACTCCTCAATTTTCTAAAATCCATTCAAAAAGACAAAAAATTGACTTTTCATAGGGGGTGTGATTACGACATTTTTGTTACCAAGAAATGGCTGGAACCAAACTGAATTTTGTAGAGCAGACTGAAGTGGAGATTTTTGTGTATTACTATTTATGTTCCCTAGGTTGGAGTCACAACACTCCTCAATTTCTTAAAATACAATAAAAAGACAAAAGTTTAATATTTTAAAGAGGAGGGTTATTCGGACATTCTAGAGGACAAGAAATGTCTTGAACCAAAATGAATCTTGTTGAGGAGACTGTTGCAAACATTTAAATACATTAATATTTAAGATCCCATGGTTGGAGTCGTAGCACTCCTCAATTTTGTAAAATCCGACCATGAAGACATCTAAAATGTCCTAATCGCACCCCTCTTTTAAAAATCTATTTTTTTTTTTTTTGATCGAATTTTAGAAAAATGAGGAGTGTTATGACTCCAACCATGGGATCTTAGATATTAATACATGAAAATGTTTGCCACAGTCTCCTGTACAAGATTTATTTTGGTTCAAGACATTATTTGTGCCATCTAAAATGTGCAAATAACCCCCTTCTTTAAAGTATTAAACTTTTAATTTTTTATCAGGTTTTAGGAAATTCAGGAGTGTTATTATTCCAACCATGAGATCTTAAATATTAATACATGAAAATGTTCGTGAGAGTCTTGTCTACAAGATTCAGTTTGGTTCAAGACATTTCTAGTATTCTGAAACGTCCTAATCATTCCCCCTTTTAAAGAATTCAAATTTTTCTGTCTTTTTTATTGCATTTTGAAAAATTGAGGAGTGTTATGATTCCAAAAATGGGATCTTAAATATTAATACATCAAAAATTTCGCAAAAGTCTCCTCTACAAGATTCAGTTTGGTTCCAGACATGTCTATACACTTAAAATCTCCTAATCAACCCCCACCCTTTAAATACTTAACCCTTAAGTCATACTTTTATGTTTTTTGGTCGAATTTTAAATGATTCAAAAGTTATATGACTCCAACCATGGGATATTAAAAAAGGATACATCAAAATATTCGCAACAGTTTCCTCTACAAGATTCAGTTTGGATCGAGACACCTCTAGTGTTCCATAATGTCTTAATCAGCCCCCCCCCTTTTTTTTAAGAATTCAAATTTTTGTGTGTTTTATTTTAAAAAATTGAAAATTGAGGAGTGTTATGATTCCACCAATGGGATCTTAAATATTAATACATGAAAAGCCCCCCATTTTTTTTTAAGAATTCAAATTTTTGTGTGTTTTTGGTCAGATTTTAGAAAATTGAGGAGTGCTACGACTGTAACCATGGGATCTTAAATATTAATACATTTAAATGTTTGCAACAGTCTCTTCTACAAAATTCAATTTACTCAAGACATTTCTAACCCTCTAAAATGTCTGAATACCCACCCCCAACTATAGTATTAAACTTTTGTTTTTTTATTGGATTTTAGGAAATACAGGAGTGTTATGATTCCAATAATGGGATCTTAAATATTAATGCATAAAAATGTTCAAGAGATTCTCGTCTACAAGATTCAGTTTGGTTCAAGACACATTAGATTCCTGAAATGTCCTAATCAGCGCCCCCCCCCTTTAAAGAATTCAAAATTTTCTGTCTTTTTGATTGTATTTTAAAAAATTGAGGAGTGTTATGACTCCACCCATGGGATCTTAAATATTAATACATCAAAATTTTCGCATCAGTCTCCTCTACAATATTCAGTTTGGTTCCAAACAACTCTATTATTCGAAAATGTCCTATTCAGCCTCCGCCCCTTTTTTAAGAATTAAAATTTTTGTGTGTTTTTGGTCGGATTTTAGAAAATTAAGGAGTGCTACGACTCCAACCATGGAATCTTAAATATTAATACATTAAAATATTTGCAACAGTCTACTCTACAAGATTCAGTTTTGTTCTAGACTCCTCTAGTATTCCAAATTGTCCTATTCAGCCACCGCCCTTTTTAATGAATTCAAATTTTTGTGTCTTTTTGGTCGGATTTTAGAAAATTGAGGAGTGCTACGACACCAACCATGGGATCTTAAATATTAATACATTAAAATTTGCGAATGACCCCCTTCTTTAAAGTATTAAACATTTGTTTTTTTTTTATCAGATTTTAGTAAATTCAGGAGTGTTATTATTCCAACCATGAGATCTTAACTATTAATAAATGAAAATATTCGCGAGAGTCTCGTCTACAAGATTCAGTTTGGTTCAAGACATCTCTAGTATCCTGAAATGTCCTAATCTCCCTCACCCCTTTTAAAGAATTCAAATTTTTCTTTCTTTTTGATTGTATATTAAAAAATTGAGGAGTGTTATGACTCCAACCATGGGAACTTAAGTAATTATAAAACGAAAAGTTCACAACAATCTCCTCAACAAGATTAAGTGTAGCTGCAGACATTTCTTGTCACCTAAAATGTTCTAATCACACCCCTCCCCCTGTTGAAAAGTCATTTTTGTGTTCTTTTTGATCGAATTTTAGAAAATAGAGGAGTGCTACGACTCAAAGCATTGGATCATAAATATTAATAAATTAAAATTTTCGCAGCAGTCTAAACTAAAAGATTTAGTTTGGTTCCAGACACTTCTAGTATCCCAAAAGGAACAAATCACCCCCCCCCCTCTTTTTTCAGTATTCAAATTTTTGTGTGTTTTTGGACGGATTTTAGAAAATTTCGGAATGCTACGACTCAAACCATGGGATCATAAATATTTATACAGCAAAATGTTCGCATCAGTCTCATCTACAAGATTCAGTTTGGTTGCAGACAACTCTAGTGTTCCAAAATGTCTTAATGAGCCCCCCCCCCTTTTTTTAAAAAAATTCAAATTTTTGTGTGTTTTTGGTCGGATTTTAGAAAATTGAAACGTGCTACAACTCCAACCATGGGATCTTAAATATTAATACATTTAAATGTTTGCAACAGTCTCCTCTACAAAATTCAATTTGGTTCAAGACATTTCTAGCCCTCTAAAATGTCCGAATACCCCCCCATTTAAAGTATTAAACTTTTGTTTTTTTATTGGATTTTAGGAAATACAGGAGTGTTATGATTCCCACTATGGGATCTTAAATATTAGTACATCAAAATGTTCAAGAGATTCTCGTCTAAAAGATTCAGTTTGGTTCAAGACACATTGAGTTTCCTGAAATGCCCTAATCAGCGCCCTCCCCTTTAAGGAATTCAAAATTTTCTGTCTGTTTGATTGTATTTTAAAAAATTGAGGAATGTTATGACTCCACCCATGGGGTCTTAAATATTAATACATCAAAATGTTCGCATCAGTCTCCTCTACAAGATTCAATTTAGTTCCAGACAACTCTAGTATTCGAAAATGTCCTATTAAGCCTCCCCTCCCCCCTTTTTTTAAGAATTGAAATTTTTGTGTCTTTTTGGTCGGATTTTAGAAAATTGAGGATTGCTACGACTCCAACCATGTGATCTTAGATATTAATACATTAAAATATTTGATATTAATACATTAAGATATTAATACATATAGTCTACTCTACAAGATTCAATTTTGTTCTAGACTCTTCTAGTATTCCAAAATGTCCTATTCAGCCACCGCCCTTATTAATGAATTCAAATTTTTGTGTCTTTTTGGTCGGATTTTAGAAAATTGAGGAGTTCTACGACACCAACAATGGGATCTTAAATATTAATACATTAAAATTTGCGAATAACCCCCCTTCTTTAAAGTATTAAACATTTGTTTTTTTATTGGATTTTAGGAAATACAGGAGTGTTATGATTCCCACCATGGGATCTTAAATATTAATACATCAAAATGTTCAAAAGATTCTCGTCTACAAGATTCAGTTTTGTTCAAGACATATTAGTTTCTTGAAATGTCCTAATCTCCCTCCCCCCTTTTAAATAATTCAAATTTTTCTGTCTTTTTGATTGTATATTAAAAAATTGAAGAGTGCTATGACTCCAACCATGGGAACTTAAATAATTATAAAACAAAAAGTTCACAACAGTCTCCTCAACACGATTCAGTGTAGCTGCAGACATTTCTTGTCACATAAAATGTTCTAATCACACCCCTCCCCCTGTTGAAAAGTCATTTTTGTGTTCTTTTTGATCGAATTTTAGAAAATTGAGGAGTGCTACGACTCAAAGCATGGGATCATAAATATTTATACAGCAAAATGTTCGCATCAGTCTCCACTACAATATTCAGTTTGGTTCCAGGCAACTCTAGTTTTCCAATATGTCTTAATCAGCCCCCCTTTTCTTTAAGAATTCAAATTTTTGTGTGTTTTTGGTCGCATTTTAGAAAATTAAGGAGTGCTACGACTCCAACCATCGAATCTTAAATACTAATAGATTTAAATGTTAGCAACAGTCTCCTCTACAAAATTCAATTTGGCTCAAGACATTTCTAGCCCTCTAAAATGTCCAAAATACCCCCACCCCCATTTAAAGTATTCAACTTTTGCTTTTTATTGTATTTTAGGAAATACAGGAGTGTTATGATTCCAACCATGGGATCTTAAATATTAATGCATGAAAATGTTCAAAAGATTCTCGTCTGCAAGATTCAGTTTGGTTGAAGACACATGAGAATCCTGAGATGTCCTAATCACCCCCCCCCTTTAAAGAATTCAAAATTTTCTGTCTTTTTGATTGTATTTTAAAAAATTGAGGAGTGTTATGACTCCAACCATGGGTTCTTAAATAGTAATACATCAAAATGTTCGCATGAGTCTCCTCACCAAGATTCTGTTTGGTTCAAGACATATCTAGTCCCTAAAATGTCCTAATCACAACCACCATTAAAAAGCCAAATTTTTGTGTCTTTTTGATTGTTTTTTAAAAAATTGAGGAGTGTTATGACTCCAATTATAGAAACTTAAATATTAATACATCAAAATGTTTGCACTCGTCTCCTCTACAAGATTCAGTTTTATTCCAGACACTTTTTGCACCTAAAATGTCCTAATCAACCACATCCTTTAAAGAAGTCAAATTTTTATTTCTTTTTGGTCAAATTTTAGAAAATTAAGGAGTGTTACGACTCCAACTATGGGATCTTAAATATTAATACATCAAAATGTTAGCATGAGTCTCCTCTACAAGATTCAGTTTGGTTCCAGACAACTCTATTATTCGAAAATGTCCTATTCAGCCTCCCTCCTTTTTTTAAGAATTCAAATTTTTGTGTTTTTTTGATCGAATTTTAGAAAATATGAGGAGTGTTATAAATCTAATCATGGGATCTTAAATATTAATTCATCAAATTATTCGCAACAGTCTGTCTACACGATTCATTTTTTTTTATCGAATTTTAGAAAAATATTGAGTGTAATGATTCTAACTATGGGATTTTCAATATTAATACATCAAAATGTTTGCAAGAGTTTCCTTAACAAGATTTAGTTTGGTTCAAGATATTTCCAGTTACCTAAAATGTTCTAATGACACACACCTTGAAAAAGTCAATTTTTTGCCTTTTTGGTAGAATTTCAGAAAAATGACGAGTGATATGTCTCTAACCAAGAGATCTTAAATATTAATACATCAAAATATTCGCAACAGTCTCCACACAAGATTCACTTTGGTTCAAGACATCTCTAGTCTTCTAAAATGTCCTAATGAGCCCCCGCCCTTTTTTAAGAATTCAAATTTTTTTGTATTTTTGGTCTGATTTTAGAAAATTGAAGAATGCTACGACTCAAACCATGCGATCATAAATATTAATACATCAAACTTTTGTAAATATTACTGATTTTGAATACATTAATGATTTTCTAGTAAAATAAGATGTGAATTATTGTGCTTCATACTTACATATAAAAATATAACGTTTTTAGACTCGCGTAGGTTTGTATCGACGCTTTTCCGTCGGTAGCCGCTGACTTTATCCACTACGCCATTGATTTCGGGGTGATTTTGATCCAAAATGCGACAATACGTAAAACAAATATTATTCTTTCATAATGAAGATTTAAATCAAAACAATCTGAACACCCACACCAAGTCTTTAGGTTTAATAAACATGCTCAACTATAAAAATAAATTTTAAATATCATATTATTTGTAATAACAAACGATAAATATATTTTTGAACAAAAACCAATATTTCTTTAATCAGTTTTGGCAGTGCGAATGCTGTTTTCAACATGGTGTTTAAGTTAAATCAGATTTAACTGATTTAATTTTAAATTGATTTAAAGAGGAAAATAGCAATTAAGCGAACGCGAATAATTTAAGAGAACGGCGTAAAAGGAACTGTATGTTTGTAATGATACATTCTCCGCAAACGTGTTGTGGATGTTCGTAGAAATATCATTTTATTCCTCGAAACTTAAATTTGTTGAGATATTCGTACATTAGTTGTTTCAGGGGTGATTAAAAGGACTTTGTCTATATTTTACTCCAAAATTCTAAGCAAATAAAAATTCATTAAAAATTTTTCAGTTGCTATTCAAGTCAAGCAGAATTGCTGCTATAGTTATTTCTAAGTGTCAAACCGTTTAAACAAAGTTAGCGATATTTTTAAAGAAAGGAAGTGTCTGTCTGGGGGATATTGCCGTAAGCAGAACTGCTCCGATTCTACGCCAAATTCCTAGCCAAGAGGATGATAGCAATCTTGTTATGGTGCTACAGCTCCATAACAAAATTGCTTATTGATTCCAGATGACGTCAAGCAAAGAGGAGTGGTTAATGACGTTATATTTACAGCTAGGCGGAGTTACTGACGTTTGGAAGGGAATTTCTTATAAAATAATAGAATACTTTTTTCGACTTCAAGTTTGCTTTTGTAGTGTATTTTTTTTTTTTTTAATTGCTGAAATCTAGGTCTTTTTAGTTTCAATTCTGATTTTATAATTTTTCGTAATTATTTTTATTAGATGGCAAGTAATTGGAACCAAGAAAAGAGCTTTCTAGTTTTGATAACTAATATTTCTGTCACATAATGTATGTAGAATCTGTTATATATATTAATGACTGTTAGTTCTGCACAAATTAGAGTTTAAAGATTAATGTATATTTCACATCGTGTGCATCTTCACTATTATTGCATATAATGTAGACTTCAATAAAATATTGAGAATTTAAATTTTTATTTTTTAAGTAATTTCATTATAATACTTTTGTACTTTGTTTTCTATAAATGAGTTATACTTGTCTACATACATATCATAAATAAACCGGAATCATTATGTTATTTAAATACACTTAACTAAATTACTATTCATGTACTACAAATTAAATATTTTTCAACAAGTTATTAATAAGTTATTTAATAACAACTTATTTAATTTTCATCATAAAAATTGAAGTTTTGTTTATTGTTTCCTAGAAAAGTTTCTTATTCAATTTAAATATTTGAGAGAATGAACTTCAATAAATTGTGTATTTGCTTCATAATTTAATATACTCTAATCTTACCTCAATAATAAAAAATCAATCAATAATTTAAAAAGTCGTAGTTTCTTACATAAATTCAAGTAACAAAATTAAATCAGTGTTTGAGATATAATACAAAATATTATATTTACTATTTATTCAATATTTAAAATAATACATGTGATTCATGATAAATTTTTTAGAGAAATTTGACTTTAAAATTTATGTTTACTAGCAAAATAAAGTTAAAGTTAAAACATTTGATTTTATATTTTCTCTTAGAAAAGATGAGCCTTGTTTAGACGTAAATTAGTCATTGTTCAATATGTTAGCATTTTTTAACTGTTAAGTTTAAGAAATATTAGCCGAGCTGGCAGCCGAATGGTTAGCGCTCTTGCCTTCGGTTCAACAATTCGTGGGTTCGAATCTCACTTTGGGCATGGATGTTTGTAGTATTTCGGATTCCACTTTAAACCGTAGGTCCCACTTTAAACCGCTAATTAGCCCTCGAGCGCAAAAAATGACCTTTGATCGACAAACAAACCAACCTTAAGAAATATTAACAGAATGATACAATTAACATTGCCGCCTTATAAAAATTCAACCTAAAGTTTGACATACTTTTATTACAAATACAGTTTGATAAATTTCAATGATATGAATGAAGATGTTCAAATAAAAATTTGATTTATACTTGTTTAAAATTCTAAGAAAATATAATCATGTAATAGGAATCCTCTGTTTTGTCACCACATAGTTGTGTTTCAACATTACATTTGTTACAAAGAAGAATGATATCTCACTGTTACATAAATTCTCTTATTTTTATATAAATAAGCATTTATTTCTTTTTTATGAAATGTTTGTGTCCCTCAATGGTCATTTTTAGACACGACGCCCCTAACTAGATTTTTTATTGTAACATTAATCTTTCCTAAAACTGAATAAAATTTTCTCTTATTAGCTAACTGCTAAAGTTTCAAATTTATCTTAGAAGATAATACTATTTTATGTCATTTTAGTCAATCATTATGAATTATGTAACAGTTGCTGGAATTAAAAATAAAATTTTATGTGCAAACTATTTTTACTTAATAAACTTAAAATTCAACTCATTTGTGCTTGATGATAAAATAGCTGATTAAAATGTGTTTTATAATATATGATTACATTTAAAATTATTAAAAATGAGAAAATCTCCTTTTTACTTTTATATAACTTTTAAATAATATTTGATGGGATTTTGAATTAATGAGAAATTTAAAAAATTGTATTGATTTAGCATTACTTAAAAATTTATATTAGACTGACGAAAAAATTGCTGTTAATTATATTTTAAATTCGTTCTGTATGACTTCTTTTTTTTTTTATTTTATTTACAAATAGATAATTTTCCTTAATTTGCATGTTGAAAAAGTATTTTCAGCTTAAAGATACCAAATGTATTGATGGTTTATGGGAATGATATATTTTTCCTTCTGGCGGTAAAAGTAACATCCTGTGAAAGTCAATTCTCAGAACGCAGCTGTGGGACTGCAGTTGTACCAAGGGATTTCATCCCCCTTTCTAGCCCTCCACATTCTTCAGATCAGATTTCGTTCGCGGAGTTGAAGGAAACCAGACATTGGGGTCCGAAAGTAGTAAAATTTGAAAGTAACTAACGTGAAGGATTTTGGCGAAAAACCGAGCACAGTGATCCTTTTTTTTTTTTTTTTTTTTTTAAATAAAAAAATTAGTCTTTTATTTCAAAGTTTCTTTTTTTTTTAAAAAAAATTATATTCATTAATTTTTTTTCGCAAAAAAATTAAAGACTCCATATTTTAAGGATTTGACAGTTGAAAAAATCAGAAAATATCTGAATTATTAAAAAAATACTTTACAAATAATAGCGATGATTCCTATGACAAATTTGAATTAAATGATTCTTTTTTGATGACAATAAATATGCTAATTCATCAGTCACTTAACTTTGTTTGGCCATAATGCTAATGCAGATAACAAATATATTAATTTTAAATTTAAAAACCTCAACTATAGAAACATAAATAAAATACTGAATAAAATGTTTCATTTTTTTTTTTTTATCTATGGATATTTTTTATACTTCTTTACTTGCTAAAGAAACAGAAATGGCTTACAAATCTTCAAATTTAGATCGAGAATTAAAATCTTAATAAAACAAAAAACTGTATATCAAAATGGACTGGTAATGATTGATTGGAATTATAACAGTGTTTTGGTATCTCCTGTTTTGCAAAAAAATTATGTTGTAGTGGCAGATTTTATTAAATTTTTGGTAAATGAATTTATCAAAAATTACTAGGTATGTGTGATAAGATATTACAAACATGACTATACGATAAATTTTTATTAGAATTATATAAAAAATGTAAGAATTGATAAAAATCTGATTTTTCAAAAGTCATTTTTAAAGTTTTCTTTGAAAAATTATAATCCTCCCGTAGAATTTAGCTATTCATGTAGTGATATAATTCATTGGAAGTATGATATATTTAAGCAAAATATTCCTAAAAAAAGAAGAAGCAAAGGAGAATAAATCTTTCACATTTGTAATGTATGTGAAATGATTAATTTCTATTGTAATAAAAATATATGCAGTGATTATCGCCGTGTGCATTTTTATTTCGTAGAAAATTTTTAGTACACTGTAAATAAGCATTTAATTTTATTACATTGATTACATACTAGAACAAAAAAAAAAAAGTAATATATCATGCATTTGATCAATTTTTTCTGGATTAATTTTCAAGAGACAACATTAATTATTATACAATTTTACCATCATAACATAGTTCGTTATAAATCAATATATCGAATAATATCTTCATAGAGAATCCACTATGATCTATAATTCTCTCTAAGGAATATTGTTCGATTTTTCCGATTATGATATTTACGTTTATACTGTCCTTAAAATGTGAAATTTTTTCATGAGAGGATGTGCAATTCCTTTAATCCAATGTCAACAAAAATGTTCTGCTGGAATTAAATGAAAATAAAATTGAAAATATTATATGTTCTGAAGGGAATGGCAATGAATTTTGAAACTCACAGTTGCCTATTACTCGATATCAAAATGTTTATTTCACTTAAAATAAACAAGTTTTTGACATTGGAAATTGTACGCTATTTAGCTTAATAAATTTTTATTTTTCGAAAATTTTACAATTTTAGATTTAAAAGAATATTTTAGAATTTTTTTTATTTCATTTATATTTTTTTAAATATTTTTTCCCTTTTTCAAGAAATAAATACTGCATTAGAATATATGTTTTTAACTATTATAATTATGGATTATAGGTGTATTTCGAAATGTATTCAGAGAAAAAGATCTTGAATAAATAGTATAAGAAATCGCCGAGTGATCCAGATGGAACACACAATTTTGCAATTCTATTCTACAACAAAAATTATGATAGATTTCGCAACATTTTTTTCAAACATGTCGATGAAAAATTTTTTTGCTTGATTAGTCACTGAAACACACGAAGTGAAACTGGATTTATAAATCTAAGTCAACAAGCTTTAAAATAAGTAATAAAACATAGAATTTACTTTCAATGCAAAAATTTGGAGTATTAAAAACTAAGTCGTCATTATTTTTAAATGTGATTATTTTCAATGTTTTCTAAATTTCAAATTTTAAAAGTTTTAATTACTAAATTTGGATATTTTAGATTTTCTTGCTTGCAAAATATTCTTATTTACATTTAGATTTTAACATCGAATATGTTGCTATTCGAACTACTATTGTTCTCATTCAACTATTTTATTGCACATCAGGTCTCTTAAAAGCCAATTATATTTACTCGATTTTAAAAGTATCCTATATTTTCAAAATGGTTAAGGATTAAACTTACTCCAATGAAGTTTACCACATATATAATTCTTTCATTTATTTATCTTGAAAATTAATTTCAGGATGTTTTTCTTGGATAAATTTGCCATTTCAAGATTCCATGAATTCAAATTTCCGAAACCAAAATGAGTTTACAAATCAAACATGAAATAAAAAATAGTTTATATAATAAGTTATGAGAATTTTTAACTTAGCAAAAAGATTTAAATATATGGAGTTGATAGACTAAAATTTGTAAAATTATAAGGTTTATTAATGATGGCTAATATCATTATGATATTCTTGAAATTATTTAAAGTATAATGGGGGGAAGAAAAACAAAAGTTTTCTACATGAGAAACGTATAAATTTTCCATAGATTTAATTGTTAAAAATTAGATGTAGCAAAGATTTTCTTTCAGATTTTATTAATAATTCAAAATTATGCATATGAAAAAAATCGAATGTTCATCGAAAAGTTTAACATTTTATGGTAAACACTTGTTCCAGAAAATTATGGCAGACTTCGCTCGGGAATTCATTCTCGAAAAATATAGATTCGTCACGGTGAAATCTTCAAGTAACTGTAGAGCGGGGAGCAAATGACATTCTTTCAGTAAGGAGGAAGGGAGGGGGTAGAAATGTGTGTGTGTACTGTTCTCGCACGCGGGAGTAGGAGCATTTTCCGAACAAGAAATTGCGGGATAAAAAGACTAACATTGTTCCAATGATTTAATTTTCAAAACAAAGAGTTCTAGATTTAGTATAGGGGTTTTTTAATTTAGAAGAAGTAAATATATTTCTCATAAATGACAAGGAAAAGGTAGCACAAAATATGCCAAGGGAAATTTTATTTCTTATTTAAATATGTTTCTTACTTGTTGTAATAATACATTTTATGCTTCAGAAAATTGAATTCGAAGATTTTGCACTCACATTTTAAGTAATTAATTAGGTTAAATTAATCAATTAGGTCACACACAATACTTGTTAATTACAAGTTATATGCTTGTTATGAATATTTGAGATAATAAACTCCCGATTATCTAGATATCTAAATGTTAAAAAATTTCAGTTTTTAATAGAAAAAAAATGTTACAATGCTTAAAAAAGGAAATTATGACTGATTTTTGAAAAAAGCAAATTTTGAACAAATTTGAAAATAAGGAATAATTGCAATATTTCTCAAGGAATAAGGGTGTTTATTCAAGTTGTTGAGTGCATAAATTGATCAAATGCATATTTCTGTTGATTTTTAACTTTTCCATACTTTTCAAGATCGTTTTCTATAGCCATGTTACTCGATTTCACTAACAATAGGTAGTTTAGCGAACTTACTCTTATTATAATATTCCTTAAAGTAGACTTACAATCAATCAAATTATTATTTTTTCAAATTAAATTCAAGATTAAACAACTATCAACTAAATTGAACACTGTCCTTTTTTGCAATTAATATTAGTATTAATAAATTCTAAATGCAATAATATAATCGTTTAGTAAAAAATTTTTAATTTCAGTATCATTAAATTTAACACCATGAAAAGAAAAGAAAGGGCTTGTTGAGTTCTCTTTGTATTTCTTTACAAATTTCAAAATGGATCAAACAACAAATAATTCTTTCTTAAATATTTCTAATTTTATTGCTTTAAGATGGAAAACTATTAGATGATTTTTCAATTTAGTTTTTAAATCATTAACAAGGATTATTTAATTACTATTTAAAATTTGATTTTTTTTAATATAAATTCTAACTCTTAGCAATGTTATTTCACAATATTTTTTGTTAACATATTTTTTAACTTTCATTAGATATAGCTGGAAAAGTGTGTTCTAAATTTATACAAACAATAAATAATTAGATATTGAAAAGATAACTATATAAGCATTGTTGGGGGGGGGCAGCAATGTATAACTTAAAAAAATCCTCGTTTGACAGCTTTGTTTTTAAAGGAAACATATAATTTTAAGTTGGAGTTTTAAAGAAATTGAAAGAATATAATGAGGAAAAATGAATTCAGGGAAATCTAGGCGGTGTGCGCTCCTTGCATTTAAAATGAGCTAAAGTTCAATTTTTTCCTAATTTCTCCTGGAAAAAAAAATCAAATGTCTATTTTAAAATGTTAAGAAAAGCTTCCAATGACCGTTTTAAACAGCCAGTAGTTGAAATTAAGAGAAAGATAATTCCAAATTATTTGGAAACTGTAGACATAAGAAAATTAATTTAACTCCAAATTTTAATGAAGATGAAATAAATAAACTAAACAAAATAAGTGTTTACTTTTTTAAGTAACACACACGCACACACCAATATATATATATATATATATATATATATATATATATATATATATATATATATATATATATATATAATATCAATGTACGTTTCTAAATGAAAAAAACTTAGATTTACTTTATTTAATTCATCTATGTATATATTATGTCATAAAAGTTCAGTGAAAATCGAAGACCCCAACATAAAGCCAAAAATATTACAGTTAACCCCAACATAAAGCGAAAAATTACGAAATTTGATATATTTATCAATCGGATTTTAAAACATGAATAATAAGTGATCAAAAAATGGGTTTGTAGTAGTGTAATAATGTAAAAAATTTTCACTTTAATATGCTTTCAACAATTTGGAAGCAGAAAATTCAATGAGTGAAATATGCATGTTTTGACTACAAATTATTAAAATTGAAAGGGAACAATAAAATTATTAGAATTTATTAGATGTATCAGGGTCATAATATCACCATTTAAAAATAAACTTATTACATTAAGAATTAAAAATATCATCCTTATCAAAAAGTACAAGTAAAATGTTGTTTGCATAAGTTACTTTTAATTATAAATGAATTAAATTATGAATGAATTTAAATTATTTTGATAATGGTATTAAATTGTTATGCCTATTTTTCAAGGAATACAACAGTATTCGTCGTAAACATATATATATATATATATATATATATATATATATATATATATATATATATATATATATATATATATATATATATATATTTCATTTACGTAAAATAGTTGGATTTGTAAATGAATTCTTTTTTCTTTTTTGAATACGTTTTTCAAGGATTTTAAAAATATCAAACATTTATACGCATTCATTCCGGAAAAAAAAAATTTATTTAAATTTGGAATATAGTGAAATTAGTGAAGTCAAAGAGTTTTATAAATCACGCATCTTATAAATGGCGATGCGAAATCAGATTGAATTGCTTGTGGAAATCGGTTTTGAAAACAAAAGAGTGTAATTAGACATATCAAAATTATATAGAAAAATGTGATCAGGAAGATCAGTCTAAGAGTTTATTTTTTATATCAATAACATAGCCCAAATAAGCAGTGTATCCTAGACTAGCCTTTAAACAGAGTTTACCCATGCGATGTCAAAGTACTTTGAAAAGGGTTCACAATGATAATTAAATGGCAAGATCATGTTTTTTGGAACAGAAGGTCTATGGCTCAATCCCTTCACTCTTAAAAAAAAAAAAAATTTAAGGCCTTATTTTTAGTCTTTGGATGCATGTCTTTCTTAAGGTCAAAAGAAATTTTTTCTGATATTTAGGAGTGTCAAAATAAAGTTCCGCACCCGATACCATCAGATTTTGATATGCCGTTGTGTAATTGGCAAGAATATGTACAAGAATGCTTCAAAAAATTATAGTGAATTTAGTTACATTCTATATAAGAACTTCACGACTTTTTATATAACATTTCACTTATATATGACTGTTTAAACTAATTTTTGTTTTTACATATTAAAAAATTAGTTTAGCTTAAAATATGCACTGAAAAATAATGCACTACCGTGCTGTTATTGAAAATATATTAAAATGTTGTCAAATACTTATTCGGGGATCTTTTAATTATAACAGAGTATTTCCGATCACATTTTACGTTTCCCTCCACAAAGCAAAAGTAAGCGAATACTTGAATCTCCATAGTTATTACTATACTAATTTAATAAATAATTGCAACTTTTGTTTAAGAGTAAATAATTGCAACTTTATTTTGTTTAAGAGTAATTAATGTTATGTAAAAATATTTATATTGCATAATAGGGACGAGACGCGTTTCTTAAGGTATGCAGGAAGAATTGAGATTCTATCCATGTATAAAGCTTGAGAAATATTTGATAAAATAAAAAAAGAAACAATAAATAAAATGAATTCACAAAATAAAAAAGCCATTATACTGTGATTTTTAATTCGCGCAGAAATTACAAATTTCCAACATAATTATTTTAATGGTCTAAGCTGTAATAAGATTTTCCTTACATCGGAGATTACAAATGAAAATGATTAAAATTATATGATTGAAATACTCATGAGTAATAGCTTTTATATTTGGAGTAACACAACTGCCAACAAATAATTATTATAAAATGTCCTCCTCCCCATGAATTTTGAAGAATAATAGTCATAATATCCCAACATGTCCTTTAAACTCCTTAGATCGATCAAGTTGATTGACGAAATATTTTTATTTTTGTAAAATTTATTTCTGTATTTTAAAATAACGTGGAGGAAAGGATTATTACTAAAGAGAAGTTCATAAATAATCTCATACTGAAGTTATTATTATTTGTGGTGATCACAATATATTTCAATATACATTTTAATTATTGCATAAAATATAAACTATAATAAAAAGTTTAAAAATTTAGATTTCCTACAACTTCTGAGAAATTTAAACATGGGATTTGTATTTTTCTTGGTTTTAACTAACAAATTTAATTCATATATGTTCGTATTTTATATGTAGTCTACATATAGGTACTTTGTAAGTGAATTAGAAAGCATTAAAAATTGTTGTTTTTCACTAATTATTGAGATGTTCCACTGTCAAACTTTTTATATTAAATCATTCCATTATGATTACATAATTTAATATCTAGTTATAAGTATTCCATTTCTTAATCACTTTAAAATGTTTCTTATAGGCCAACTGCTTAGAAAATCATCTGATAGGAATTTAAATGTCCTTAAAAACAAAAATAATGAGTACCAATATTTGAGATGTGGTAAATGATAATATTTACTATATAACGTTTGCGATTCATAATAAATTTACTTGTAACTTTCGGTTTTATGACAAAATAAAGTATAAGTTTTATCTTACGCATTTAATACCTTTTAATTGTGTTGAACATTAACAATGTTGTGGTTTAGATTATTGTTGCTATCTTTCTAAAAAGAAATTAATCTACATCTTTATAAATGATTTGAATAATAAATCTAAGCTTGATTAATTTCAATTATTTAACAACAGGCATAAAGCTGGAATTGAATTTTAAAAATTTTAGAGATATGTTTATTATTATATCCATGATCTCCAGGAAAAGAATTTAATCGTATTGAAACAGGTAGCAAAACGAAAAAATATTCCACTGACAAAATGTTATGCATAATAGATTATTAACTGCTGAAACAGAAAAAATAATTTCTGATGCTCCTATTTTAAAAGTAATTCCCAATAAAATTAGTCATGTATAATGGTGGTGATTTATAAAAACCTTTAAGCTTAAGTAAATCACTAATATTATATATGACAAAATTATTTGATTTATAAAAAATATAAAAATGTATAAATTTTTTATATGAATACAAAAAAATTAATATAAACTTTGGTTACATTAAAACACTTGAAAAACATGTGAAAAAAAAACAATCTAACAAAAATTAGATAAACTAATATTTAAAATAAAAAAGTAGATTTATATATATGTGAGCATTTAAAAAAAATTAATGTTTTAATTTTTTTCTTTAAAGTAATTCTTAATTTTCTCCATTAAGTTTCGCTTTCCAACCCCGTAAACCTTCTACAAATCAGTTCAAGAATCAAGAATCAGATAGATAATCTAGAGCATTTAGCAGCGGAGCTGCTTTTACTCTTTCATCTGTAGTAATAAGTAGTGGAATAGAGATGGCCGTTATTTAATGGAACTGTTATTTAAGAACCGTTATCAACAAATAACCGTTTAATAAATAACGCGTTCTTTAAAAATTCCGTTATTAAGATAACGTTTTTCTTTTAAGTAACAGTTGAAATCGTTCCTGTAATGGTAGCTTCTCAAAGTCGTTACGGTATTGCAGAACGTTTCTACATTAGGTTATTTTGTAACTTCCGGAGCTTTAAAGCTGTTCTCGTTGTTTTGTAACGTTGAAGCCGTTATCGTTGTTTTGTAACTGTCAAGCCGTTCTCGTTGTTTTGTAACTGTCAAGCCGTTCTCGTTGTTTTGGAACTGTCAAGACGTTTTCGTTGTTTTGGAACTGTCGAGCCGTTCTCGTTGTTTTGGAACTGTCGAGCCGTTCTCGTTGTTTTGTAACTGTCGAGCCGTTCTCGTTGTTTTGTAACTGTCGAGCCGTTCTCGTTGTTTTGTAACTGTCGAGCCGTTCTCGTTGTTTGTAACTGTCAAGTCGTTCTCGTTGTTTCTCAACGAAATTTTAAAGTTGTTATTCGTTGGTTTCTAACATTGACGTTGAGTTTTCTCGGGAACAAATTCCGAGCTTTTGCTTGGCCCGATGCGTTCAACTAATAATGTATACTTTTCGGATCCTCACGTTGATGAAGAAAAGTTAATTGAAAAGCGGATGCATGAATAAATATATTTCATTTTGAAAAAGATTAAAACATTTGTAAAAATGGAAATTTTTAAAAATATTTTTTATGTTAAAATTGTGTGGGCATTTTATTTATCTCCAGCGTTTTATTATTTTTTTTTCTAAGAATTTTAGTGAAATTTTTAATAAGTTGATGCCTTTTTTTTTAGAAACTTGAAATTATGCTCGCATATCAAAGCATGCGTGAAATATTTTAAATTTAATATCAAATTTAGGGAGATAATTTTATAAATTAAAAAAGATTAAAAGAAGAAGCTAGAGTATCATTCCATAAAATTTGAAATTTGCTCTAAGAATTAGTGAAAAAATAATTTTTGATTATTATAATCTTTTTTATTTATTGAGAAAGCATCATCATAATCTATTAAAATTAATTTATAAAAATGAAATTTTAATTATTTTAAATGTAATATAATTGATTAAATTAAAATAATATTTTTAATTTAATAAATTTATAGTCCTAAAAATTTATTTGATGTGCTGCAATAAAGAATCGCAGCATATTTCTTTTAGAAAGCCATTTATAAATTTTATGTTGAAATAAAAAGTGTTATTGTTGTTAAGTTATGAACATAATTATTAGGAATTATGATAATAAATGTTGCAGTGTATAATTATATTAAATTAATTATTGTAAATGTAGTTGTATTTATTTGAAAATAAAATTTGCGATAAAATTAATATCCTACAAATTACAGCTGAAAATTATAAATTTTCATCATTTATTTTTCAAGTTAAATTATAATTATAATGAAAAAAAATTTTCATTAAAGGATCTTTTTTGTAGATTTATTGCTATATAATTATAATACAAATCTTTGAATTTAATTAGCTCTACACATAACATGTTTAATTTTATATATATGCAGTTCAATATCTGGTAATTTATTGTAAAATAAATTACCAGATATTGAACTGTATAGTTATGAAAAACATTCTGAAGTATCAGCTTATAATATTGATATAAAAAAAAAAGTCATATAGTAAAGCGTATGTGGTGTATCTTACTATTAACTTTTGTATCCTTTTTTATTACAATAATAATCACAAATAAAATAAACTTAGAAAGAATGGAATATATTCCTTCAATTTAATTATATTTTATTCCAACTTTAGAACTTTTATTTCCTGTTCATTATCTGAAGTTAATATTTGATAAATATATTTATACGAGGAAAAAACTTATCTTAAAAAATAACAGAAATATCTGAATTCAAAAATATTAATGCATTCTACTGCGCAAATCTGATTTTAAAATATGAACACATTACTCCATTGTGATAAAATTTATAATTTTTGTAGATTTGTAAAATATTAATTCCTTAGTATTAAAATCTAGTTTAAGCAAAATATTTTTATGGACAACTTAATATATTATGCTTATTGAAAATTGCATCCAAAATCTAAAAACTGTTGTTAATTTTATTTTTCTTTCGAAGAACTATTTATAACTAACTAACGTTTATTTTGAATTATTTAATTTAAAATTCTGTTAGATTTAAATTTCTGAATGAGCTAAAAAATTAACATTAAAATTGATTATTGATTGGCAACAACAGAAATATAGCTTCCCTACCGCAACTAGTTCTCTGGGAAAAACTCATTATTCATAGGGTGGTCTTTTCCGACACATTTACTTCATGTCAATCATCCTCTTCTTACAATCGTGACGAATGAAGGGATTTTAAGAAACGATTACTGGACCGTGAAAAATTAGCAAGACGAAATCCGGCACTTAATTGGGAGTTTAAATTTCGGGTGAAAATGTAATTATCAATAGGGTGGTCCTCAAACAGGGCTTCTGTAAAAGTATTTATCGATAGGGTAGTCCTGTTAGCGATAATGTGTGGTATATCCTTTTACTTATTTGTAACTAAAATGGTTTACATAAATACCGAGTATCATTCTATTCAGTTTCAGTTGCCAAAGTCTCTTTTCTGAGCAAATACATACCCTCACTTTTGTTCAACTATTTCATTATTTCTTTGCTTCCCTTATTAGTGTTTATTTGTTATATTAATTTTATTATTTAATTGTAAAGCCTGCCACACACGATACAATTTTTCGCTTACATTTGTTGAAGGGGGTAGAAAGTAATTAAGCACACACTCCCCTCAAACTCTGCTGACCACAGCAGGGGAGGCACATCTGGAGTGAGAAGTTATTTTTAAGGGTGCCATTTTTCAACGTTTATTGCTTTTGGCTTAAAATATGTGCCTTGTAAATGGAAATCGAAAATCGCCAAAAATTTTAATAATTTAAAAGAGTTTCAGTTATTTTGTTGACTTCACGTATTTAAGTGTCTTTTTAGTTTTTATTGTTGTATTCATTTGTCTGCCTGTAACGTTTGTTATTCAGTGTTATCATAGTAAGTTAAGTAACATGAGTAAATTAGGCACAGAAGTATTACTGACTGCTGCTTTGGACTCTGATGATGATAAAAAGAAAACAAACAATTAAAAAAATTCGGTAAAAAATTGGTTTCTCCGGCATGAAACTCTTTCACGTCTAAATTTGATAACAGAAATACAGTCTGAAGATTTCTTTAATTATACATGAGGATGAATGAAAAATTGTATGCAACGTTATTGGATAAGTTAACAGCTTCAATTATAAGAAAAGATGCAGCCATCTTTAAATGACAAGTAGTGTTAATTAAAGAGCCACATTAGTACATCAAAAAGTTTATTTATCGAGTATTAACTATTTTTATTTATTAGTAGATATAAAATCAATTATTAATTTGTTATCTATTATCTAAGTATTCTTAGATTTTATATAATATTTTTTTAAATGATTTTTAAATAAAAGGGGAACAAACTAAAATTTACCAAATGATAAATCATGGAAGTGCATTTCATTTCAATTTCGCTTAAAGGTAAATATTAGAGATGGCCGTTATTTAATGGAACTGTTATTTAAGAACCGTTATCAACAAATAACCGTTTAATAAATAACGTGTTCTTTAAAAATTCCGTTATTAAGATAACGTTTTTCTTTTAAGTAACAGTTGAAATCGTTCCTGTAATGGTAGCTTCTCAAAGTCGTTACGGTATTGCAGAACGTTTCTACATTAGGTTATTTTGTAACTTCCGGAGCTTTAAAGCTGTTCTCGTTGTTTTGTAACGTTGAAGCCGTTATCGTTGTTTTGTAACTGTCAAGCCGTTCTCGTTGTTTTGTAACTGTCAAGCCGTTCTCGTTGTTTTGGAACTGTCAAGACGTTTTCGTTGTTTTGGAACTGTCGAGCCGTTCTCGTTGTTTTGGAACTGTCGAGCCGTTCTCGTTGTTTTGTAACTGTCGAGCCGTTCTCGTTGTTTTGTAACTGTCGAGCCGTTCTCGTTGTTTTGTAACTGTCGAGCCGTTCTCGTTGTTTGTAACTGTCAAGTCGTTCTCGTTGTTTCTCAACGAAATTTTAAAGTTGTTATTCGTTGGTTTCTAACATTGACGTTGAGTTTTCTCGGGAACAAATTCCGAGCTTTTGCTTGGCCCGATGCGTTCAACTAATAATGTATACTTTTCGGATCCTCACGTTGATGAAGAAAAGTTAATTGAAAAGCGGATGCATGAATAAATATATTTCATTTTGAAAAAGATTAAAACATTTGTAAAAATGGAAATTTTTAAAAATATTTTTTATGTTAAAATTGTGTGGGCATTTTATTTATCTCCAGCGTTTTATTATTTTTTCTAAGAATTTTAGTGAAATTTTTAATAAGTTGATGCCTTTTTTAGAAACTTGAAATTATGCTCGCATATCAAAGCATGCGTGAAATATTTTAAATTTAATATCAAATTTAGGGAGATAATTTTATAAATTAAAAGATTAAAAGAAGAAGCTAGAGTATCATTCCATAAAATTTGAAATTTGCTCTAAGAATTAGTGAAAAAATAATTTTTTGATTATTATAATCTTTTTTATTTATTGAGAAAGCATCATCATAATCTATTAAAATTAATTTATAAAAATGAAATTTTAATTATTTTAAATGTAATATAATTGATTAAATTAAAATAATATTTTTAATTTAATAAATTTATAGTCCTAAAAATTTATTTGATGTGCTGCAATAAAGAATCGCAGCATATTTCTTTAGAAAGCCATTTATAAATTTTATGTTGAAATAAAAGTGTTATTGTTGTTAAGTTATGAACATAATTATTAGGAATTATGATAATAAATGTTGCAGTGTATAATTATATTAAATTAATTATTGTAAATGTAGTTGTATTTATTTGAAAATAAAATTTGCGATAAAATTAATATCCTACAAATTACAGCTGAAAATTATAAATTTTCATCATTTATTTTTCAAGTTAAATTATAATTATAATGAAAAAAAATTTTCATTAAAGGATCTTTTTTGTAGATTTATTGCTATATAATTATAATACAAATCTTTGAATTTAATTAGCTCTACACATAACATGTTTAATTTTATATATATGCAGTTCAATATCTGGTAATTTATTGTAAAATAAATTACCAGATATTGAACTGTATAGTTATGAAAAACATTCTGAAGTATCAGCTTATAATATTGATATAAAAAAAAAAGTCATATAGTAAAGCGTATGTGGTGTATCTTACTATTAACTTTTGTATCCTTTTTTATTACAATAATAATCACAAATAAAATAAACTTAGAAAGAATGGAATATATTCCTTCAATTTAATTATATTTTATTCCAACTTTAGAACTTTTATTTCCTGTTCATTATCTGAAGTTAATATTTGATAAATATATTTATACGAGGAAAAAACTTATCTTAAAAATAACAGAAATATCTGAATTCAAAAATATTAATGCATTCTACTGCGCAAATCTGATTTTAAAATATGAACACATTACTCCATTGTGATAAAATTTATAATTTTTGTAGATTTGTAAAATATTAATTCCTTAGTATTAAAATCTAGTTTAAGCAAAATATTTTTATGGACAACTTAATATATTATGCTTATTGAAAATTGCATCCAAAATCTAAAAACTGTTGTTAATTTTATTTTTCTTTCGAAGAACTATTTATAACTAACTAACGTTTATTTTGAATTATTTAATTTAAAATTCTGTTAGATTTAAATTTCTGAATGAGCTAAAAAATTAACATTAAAATTGATTATTGATTGGCAACAACAGAAATATAGCTTCCCTACCGCAACTAGTTCTCTGGGAAAAACTCATTATTCATAGGGTGGTCTTTTCCGACACATTTTACTTCATGTCAATCATCCTCTTCTTACAATCGTGACGAATGAAGGGATTTTAAGAAACGATTACTGGACCGTGAAAAATTAGCAAGACGAAATCCGGCACTTAATTGGGAGTTTAAATTTCGGGTGAAAATGTAATTATCAATAGGGTGGTCCTCAAACAGGGCTTCTGTAAAAGTATTTATCGATAGGGTAGTCCTGTTAGCGATAATGTGTGGTATATCCTTTTACTTATTTGTAACTAAAATGGTTTACATAAATACCGAGTATCATTCTATTCAGTTTCAGTTGCCAAAGTCTCTTTTCTGAGCAAATACATACCCTCACTTTTGTTCAACTATTTCATTATTTCTTTGCTTCCCTTATTAGTGTTTATTTGTTATATTAATTTTATTATTTAATTGTAAAGCCTGCCACACACGATACAATTTTTCGCTTACATTTGTTGAAGGGGGTAGAAAGTAATTAAGCACACACTCCCCTCAAACTCTGCTGACCACAGCAGGGGAGGCACATCTGGAGTGAGAAGTTATTTTTAAGGGTGCCATTTTTCAACGTTTATTGCTTTTGGCTTAAAATATGTGCCTTGTAAATGGAAATCGAAAATCGCCAAAAATTTTAATAATTTAAAAGAGTTTCAGTTATTTTGTTGACTTCACGTATTTAAGTGTCTTTTTAGTTTTTATTGTTGTATTCATTTGTCTGCTTGTAACGTTTGTTATTCAGTGTTATCATAGTAAGTTAAGTAACATGAGTAAATTAGGCACAGAAGTATTACTGACTGCTGCTTTGGACTCTGATGATGATAAAAAGAAAACAAACAATTAAAAATTCGGTAAAAAATTGGTTTCTCCGGCATGAAACTCTTTCACGTCTAAATTTGATAACAGAAATACAGTCTGAAGATTTCTTTAATTATACATGAGGATGAATGAAAAATTGTATGCAACGTTATTGGATAAGTTAACAGCTTCAATTATAAGAAAAGATGCAGCCATCTTTAAATGACAAGTAGTGTTAATTAAAGAGCCACATTAGTACATCAAAAAGTTTATTTATCGAGTATTAACTATTTTTATTTATTAGTAGATATAAAATCAATTATTAATTTGTTATCTATTATCTAAGTATTCTTAGATTTTATATAATATTTTTTTAAATGATTTTTAAATAAAAGGGGAACAAACTAAAATTTACCAAATGATAAATCATGGAAGTGCATTTCATTTCAATTTCGCTTAAAGGTAAATATTAGAGATGGCCGTTATTTAATGGAACTGTTATTTAAGAACCGTTATCAACAAATAACCGTTTAATAAATAACGTGTTCTTTAAAAATTCCGTTATTAAGATAACGTTTTTCTTTTAAGTAACAGTTGAAATCGTTCCTGTAATGGTAGCTTCTCAAAGTCGTTACGGTATTGCAGAACGTTTCTACATTAGGTTATTTTGTAACTTCCGGAGCTTTAAAGCTGTTCTCGTTGTTTTGTAACGTTGAAGCCGTTATCGTTGTTTTGTAACTGTCAAGCCGTTCTCGTTGTTTTGTAACTGTCAAGCCGTTCTCGTTGTTTTGGAACTGTCAAGACGTTTTCGTTGTTTTGGAACTGTCGAGCCGTTCTCGTTGTTTTGGAACTGTCGAGCCGTTCTCGTTGTTTTGTAACTGTCGAGCCGTTCTCGTTGTTTTGTAACTGTCGAGCCGTTCTCGTTGTTTTGTAACTGTCGAGCCGTTCTCGTTGTTTGTAACTGTCAAGTCGTTCTCGTTGTTTCTCAACGAAATTTTAAAGTTGTTATTCGTTGGTTTCTAACATTGACGTTGAGTTTTCTCGGGAACAAATTCCGAGCTTTGCTTGGCCCGATGCGTTCAACTAATAATGTATACTTTTCGGATCCTCACGTTGATGAAGAAAAGTTAATTGAAAAGCGGATGCATGAATAAATATATTTCATTTTGAAAAAGATTAAAACATTTGTAAAAATGGAAATTTTTAAAAATATTTTTATGTTAAAATTGTGTGGGCATTTTATTTATCTCCAGCGTTTTATTATTTTTTCTAAGAATTTTAGTGAAATTTTTAATAAGTTGATGCCTTTTTTAGAAACTTGAAATTATGCTCGCATATCAAAGCATGCGTGAAATATTTTAAATTTAATATCAAATTTAGGGAGATAATTTTATAAATTAAAAGATTAAAAGAAGAAGCTAGAGTATCATTCCATAAAATTTGAAATTTGCTCTAAGAATTAGTGAAAAATAATTTTTGATTATTATAATCTTTTTTATTTATTGAGAAAGCATCATCATAATCTATTAAAATTAATTTATAAAAATGAAATTTTAATTATTTTAAATGTAATATAATTGATTAAATTAAAATAATATTTTTAATTTAATAAATTTATAGTCCTAAAAATTTATTTGATGTGCTGCAATAAAGAATCGCAGCATATTTCTTTTAGAAAGCCATTTATAAATTTTATGTTGAAATAAAAAGTGTTATTGTTGTTAAGTTATGAACATAATTATTAGGAATTATGATAATAAATGTTGCAGTGTATAATTATATTAAATTAATTATTGTAAATGTAGTTGTATTTATTTGAAAATAAAATTTGCGATAAAATTAATATCCTACAAATTACAGCTGAAAATTATAAATTTTCATCATTTATTTTCAAGTTAAATTATAATTATAATGAAAAAATTTTCATTAAAGGATCTTTTTTGTAGATTTATTGCTATATAATTATAATACAAATCTTTGAATTTAATTAGCTCTACACATAACATGTTTAATTTTATATATATGCAGTTCAATATCTGGTAATTTATTGTAAAATAAATTACCAGATATTGAACTGTATAGTTATGAAAAACATTCTGAAGTATCAGCTTATAATATTGATATAAAAAAAAAGTCATATAGTAAAGCGTATGTGGTGTATCTTACTATTAACTTTTGTATCCTTTTTTATTACAATAATAATCACAAATAAAATAAACTTAGAAAGAATGGAATATATTCCTTCAATTTAATTATATTTTATTCCAACTTTAGAACTTTTATTTCCTGTTCATTATCTGAAGTTAATATTTGATAAATATATTTATACGAGGAAAAAACTTATCTTAAAAATAACAGAAATATCTGAATTCAAAAATATTAATGCATTCTACTGCGCAAATCTGATTTTAAAATATGAACACATTACTCCATTGTGATAAAATTTATAATTTTTGTAGATTTGTAAAATATTAATTCCTTAGTATTAAAATCTAGTTTAAGCAAAATATTTTTATGGACAACTTAATATATTATGCTTATTGAAAATTGCATCCAAAATCTAAAAACTGTTGTTAATTTTATTTTTCTTTCGAAGAACTATTTATAACTAACTAACGTTTATTTTGAATTATTTAATTTAAAATTCTGTTAGATTTAAATTTCTGAATGAGCTAAAAAATTAACATTAAAATTGATTATTGATTGGCAACAACAGAAATATAGCTTCCCTACCGCAACTAGTTCTCTGGGAAAAACTCATTATTCATAGGGTGGTCTTTTCCGACACATTTACTTCATGTCAATCATCCTCTTCTTACAATCGTGACGAATGAAGGGATTTTAAGAAACGATTACTGGACCGTGAAAAATTAGCAAGACGAAATCCGGCACTTAATTGGGAGTTTAAATTTCGGGTGAAAATGTAATTATCAATAGGGTGGTCCTCAAACAGGGCTTCTGTAAAAGTATTTATCGATAGGGTAGTCCTGTTAGCGATAATGTGTGGTATATCCTTTTACTTATTTGTAACTAAAATGGTTTACATAAATACCGAGTATCATTCTATTCAGTTTCAGTTGCCAAAGTCTCTTTTCTGAGCAAATACATACCCTCACTTTTGTTCAACTATTTCATTATTTCTTTGCTTCCCTTATTAGTGTTTATTTGTTATATTAATTTTATTATTTAATTGTAAAGCCTGCCACACACGATACAATTTTTCGCTTACATTTGTTGAAGGGGTAGAAAGTAATTAAGCACACACTCCTCAAACTCTGCTGACCACAGCAGGGAGGCACATCTGGAGTGAGAAGTTATTTTTAAGGGTGCCATTTTTCAACGTTTATTGCTTTTGGCTTAAAATATGTGCCTTGTAAATGGAAATCGAAAATCGCCAAAAATTTTAATAATTTAAAAGAGTTTCAGTTATTTTGTTGACTTTACGTATTTAAGTGTCTTTTTAGTTTTATTGTTGTATTCATTTGTCTGCTTGTAACGTTTGTTATTCAGTGTTATCATAGTAAGTTAAGTAACATGAGTAAATTAGGCACAGAAGTATTACTGACTGCTGCTTTGGACTCTGATGATGATAAAAAGAAAACAAACAATTAAAAATTCGGTAAAAAATTGGTTTCTCCGGCATGAAACTCTTTCACGTCTAAATTTGATAACAGAAATACAGTCTGAAGATTTCTTTAATTATACATGAGGATGAATGAAAAATTGTATGCAACGTTATTGGATAAGTTAACAGCTTCAATTATAAGAAAAGATGCAGCCATCTTTAAATGACAAGTAGTGTTAATTAAAGAGCCACATTAGTACATCAAAAAGTTTATTTATCGAGTATTAACTATTTTTATTTATTAGTAGATATAAAATCAATTATTAATTTGTTATCTATTATCTAAGTATTCTTAGATTTTATATAATATTTTTTTAAATGATTTTTAAATAAAAGGGGAACAAACTAAAATTTACCAAATGATAAATCATGGAAGTGCATTTCATTTCAATTTCGCTTAAAGGTAAATAATATTTACCTTTAAGCGAAGATTAGAGATGGCCGTTATTTAATGGAACTGTTATTTAAGAACCGTTATCAACAAATAACCGTTTAATAAATAACGTGTTCTTTAAAAATTCCGTTATTAAGATAACGTTTTTCTTTTAAGTAACAGTTGAAATCGTTCCTGTAATGGTAGCTTCTCAAAGTCGTTACGGTATTGCAGAACGTTTCTACATTAGGTTATTTTGTAACTTCCGGAGCTTTAAAGCTGTTCTCGTTGTTTTGTAACGTTGAAGCCGTTATCGTTGTTTTGTAACTGTCAAGCCGTTCTCGTTGTTTTGTAACTGTCAAGCCGTTCTCGTTGTTTTGGAACTGTCAAGACGTTTTCGTTGTTTTGGAACTGTCGAGCCGTTCTCGTTGTTTTGGAACTGTCGAGCCGTTCTCGTTGTTTTGTAACTGTCGAGCCGTTCTCGTTGTTTTGTAACTGTCGAGCCGTTCTCGTTGTTTTGTAACTGTCGAGCCGTTCTCGTTGTTTGTAACTGTCAAGTCGTTCTCGTTGTTTCTCAACGAAATTTTAAAGTTGTTATTCGTTGGTTTCTAACATTGACGTTGAGTTTTCTCGGGAACAAATTCCGAGCTTTTGCTTGGCCCGATGCGTTCAACTAATAATGTATACTTTTCGGATCCTCACGTTGATGAAGAAAAGTTAATTGAAAAGCGGATGCATGAATAAATATATTTCATTTTGAAAAAGATTAAAACATTTGTAAAAATGGAAATTTTTAAAAATATTTTTTATGTTAAAATTGTGTGGGCATTTTATTTATCTCCAGCGTTTTATTATTTTTTTTTCTAAGAATTTTAGTGAAATTTTTAATAAGTTGATGCCTTTTTTTTTAGAAACTTGAAATTATGCTCGCATATCAAAGCATGCGTGAAATATTTTAAATTTAATATCAAATTTAGGGAGATAATTTTATAAATTAAAAAAGATTAAAAGAAGAAGCTAGAGTATCATTCCATAAAATTTGAAATTTGCTCTAAGAATTAGTGAAAAAATAATTTTTGATTATTATAATCTTTTTTATTTATTGAGAAAGCATCATCATAATCTATTAAAATTAATTTATAAAAATGAAATTTTAATTATTTTAAATGTAATATAATTGATTAAATTAAAATAATATTTTTAATTTAATAAATTTATAGTCCTAAAAATTTATTTGATGTGCTGCAATAAAGAATCGCAGCATATTTCTTTTAGAAAGCCATTTATAAATTTTATGTTGAAATAAAAAGTGTTATTGTTGTTAAGTTATGAACATAATTATTAGGAATTATGATAATAAATGTTGCAGTGTATAATTATATTAAATTAATTATTGTAAATGTAGTTGTATTTATTTGAAAATAAAATTTGCGATAAAATTAATATCCTACAAATTACAGCTGAAAATTATAAATTTTCATCATTTATTTTCAAGTTAAATTATAATTATAATGAAAAAATTTTCATTAAAGGATCTTTTGTAGATTTATTGCTATATAATTATAATACAAATCTTTGAATTTAATTAGCTCTACACATAACATGTTTAATTTTATATATATGCAGTTCAATATCTGGTAATTTATTGTAAAATAAATTACCAGATATTGAACTGTATAGTTATGAAAAACATTCTGAAGTATCAGCTTATAATATTGATATAAAAAAAAAATCATATAGTAAAGCGTATGTGGTGTATCTTACTATTAACTTTTGTATCCTTTTTTATTACAATAATAATCACAAATAAAATAAACTTAGAAAGAATGGAATATATTCCTTCAATTTAATTATATTTTATTCCAACTTTAGAACTTTTATTTCCTGTTCATTATCTGAAGTTAATATTTGATAAATATATTTATACGAGGAAAAAACTTATCTTAAAAAATAACAGAAATATCTGAATTCAAAATATTAATGCATTCTACTGCGCAAATCTGATTTTAAAATATGAACACATTACTCCATTGTGATAAAATTTATAATTTTTGTAGATTTGTAAAATATTAATTCCTTAGTATTAAAATCTAGTTTAAGCAAAATATTTTTATGGACAACTTAATATATTATGCTTATTGAAAATTGCATCCAAAATCTAAAAACTGTTGTTAATTTTATTATTCTTTTCGAAGAACTATTTATAACTAACTAACGTTTATTTTGAATTATTTAATTTAAAATTCTGTTAGATTTAAATTTCTGAATGAGCTAAAAATTAACATTAAAATTGATTATTGATTGGCAACAACAGAAATATAGCTTCCCTACCGCAACTAGTTCTCTGGGAAAAACTCATTATTCATAGGGTGGTCTTTTTCCGACACATTTACTTCATGTCAATCATCCTCTTCTTACAATCGTGACGAATGAAGGGATTTTAAGAAACGATTACTGGACCGTGAAAAATTAGCAAGACGAAATCCGGCACTTAATTGGGAGTTTAAATTTCGGGTGAAAATGTAATTATCAATAGGGTGGTCCTCAAACAGGGCTTCTGTAAAAGTATTTATCGATAGGGTAGTCCTGTTAGCGATAATGTGTGGTATATCCTTTTACTTATTTGTAACTAAAATGGTTTACATAAATACCGAGTATCATTCTATTCAGTTTCAGTTGCCAAAGTCTCTTTTCTGAGCAAATACATACCCTCACTTTTGTTCAACTATTTCATTATTTCTTTGCTTCCCTTATTAGTGTTTATTTGTTATATTAATTTTATTATTTAATTGTAAAGCCTGCCACACACGATACAATTTTTCGCTTACATTTGTTGAAGGGGTAGAAAGTAATTAAGCACACACTCCTCAAACTCTGCTGACCACAGCAGGGGAGGCACATCTGGAGTGAGAAGTTATTTTTAAGGGTGCCATTTTTCAACGTTTATTGCTTTTGGCTTAAAATATGTGCCTTGTAAATGGAAATCGAAAATCGCCAAAAATTTTAATAATTTAAAAGAGTTTCAGTTATTTTGTTGACTTCACGTATTTAAGTGTCTTTTTAGTTTTTATTGTTGTATTCATTTGTCTGCTTGTAACGTTTGTTATTCAGTGTTATCATAGTAAGTTAAGTAACATGAGTAAATTAGGCACAGAAGTATTACTGACTGCTGCTTTGGACTCTGATGATGATAAAAAGAAAACAAACAATTAAAAATTCGGTAAAAAATTGGTTTCTCCGGCATGAAACTCTTTCACGTCTAAATTTGATAACAGAAATACAGTCTGAAGATTTCTTTAATTATACATGAGGATGAATGAAAAATTGTATGCAACGTTATTGGATAAGTTAACAGCTTCAATTATAAGAAAAGATGCAGCCATCTTTAAATGACAAGTAGTGTTAATTAAAGAGCCACATTAGTACATCAAAAAGTTTATTTATCGAGTATTAACTATTTTTATTTATTAGTAGATATAAAATCAATTATTAATTTGTTATCTATTATCTAAGTATTCTTAGATTTTATATAATATTTTTTTAAATGATTTTTAAATAAAAGGGGAACAAACTAAAATTTACCAAATGATAAATCATGGAAGTGCATTTCATTTCAATTTCGCTTAAAGGTAAATATAAATAATTTCCTTTTGTTAGTATTAATCAATTAATTATTTTTAATTACCTAATTTTATTATTCTTTAATAGTATAAAGAATATTTAAAGAAAACACAACAGAAGAATCTCAACAAATACCTTTATATTATTGTTTAAACTTAATTTATATTAAAAATATAGAAAATTAAAATTTTAAAATGTAAATTTTGAAGATTTGTAAGCATTCTGAAATAAAAATTGATTGTTTTCTAATAAAGCTTATTATAAAATTTCGTAGTGAAATTTTACGTTAAATGTGTAACTAAATATATTCATTCAGATAGAGAATAATTTTACAAAATAAATTAATTCTCAACAAAACTTGTGTCCGAATTCATGGAAGATACTTCAGCACTTGGAATTGCTGTTTCGTCCAAAAATGATTAATATTTAAAATACCATAAAGTCGGCACATATATGCATTATCCGTGCTTACACCACTTTTTCGATTCATTGATTTTTCTCTTTTATAGGTTCTAAGGAGGGCATTAATTTTTTCCTTTACTTCGTTAATTGAAGCCTTTTCATCTATCTTTTTATATATTTCTAATAATTTTTCGTAAGCTAACTTTCTTTTTATTTTATTTGTGTAATCGACACTCATAAGTGCCACAAACAAGGCTCATTTTTATAGACTTCAATAAATTCCTGCAAATTTGCTTCATGAACATTTTTAAAAAAGGGACATAATGTTCATGACATGTTGTAAAACGTGAATATAAGTTTCAGTAAATAAGAAAAATTTCAAATATTAATTTTCCTAAGTGTCGCCAAGAAATAATTTGCAACCCTGTGGGAGAGACACGCGACAACGGGAAGCACTTGTTTACTTCCTGTGTTGGAAGAAAAATCTGAGCCTGTTTGAAATTTCTTGAGCCTGTACAACTTCCCCACACACGGTAAAACTTGTTCAAAATACCAGTTTTCCAAAGAAAAATTGTATCGTGTGTGGCGGGCTTAAATTTTAATTTTTTTAAAATGAGTAGAGTACATAAAAGTCCCATTTGGAATTATTTCAATATTATTGATGCAAATTTGAAGACCGCCAAATGCAATTTATGTGGTGCAAAACTTTGCTTCAAATCGACGACAAATAATCTAAAGAAACATTTGGAAAAGAAGCATATCACTGTGGATCTTTCGTGCTTAAGTGCTTTCTGCCCAAAAAAGAAGAATTCTGAACAGACAGCAAATAATAATCCTTTTCAATCTGTGAATTTAATTTCTGAACTTGAAGAAACAAATGCATCTCCTTCAACTTCTTTTAATCAACCTCAGCAAATGAAAATAGCAGAATTTATGCCTCCGAAAATGACAGCAGCAAATAAGAAGAACTTAGATCGTCTTTTATTAGATCTTTTTATAAAAGACATGCAGCCTTTTTCTCTCGTGGAAGATGAAGGTTTCAAGGAATTTGTAAAAGGACTAAATAGCGGTTATTCTTTGCCTAGCAGAAAAGTTATTTCTAATAACTTAATTCCGGCATTATATGAACAATGCTATAACATCGCCGGACAAAAATTTTCCTCAGTTTCCAGTGTATGCCTTACCATTGATACATGGACTTCCAGAAATAGTGAGAGTTACCTTGGGATAACTTCTCACTTCATTGATGAAGATTTTTCTTTAAAAACGATTTTAATTGGATGTGTTAATATTGGTGATAGTCACACCAGTCAAAACCTTTCCAATTTGATTAAAAACAAATTGAGAAGTTCAATTTGTCCAAAAAAGTACTTGTGGTTATTACAGATAATGCTCCGAATATGAAGTCTGCTATCATAAATTTGAGTTATAAGCACTTTGGATGTTTTGCACATACAATAAATTTAATTGTTAAGGAAGCATTGAAAATTGTGACAAATTTATTGGAAAAAATAAAAACTGTTGTCGCTTTTTTCAAAAGAAGTTCCAGCGCAAATGAAAAATTTTTAAAATATCAAAAAAATTCCGGGTCTGCGAACCCAAAAAAACTAATGCAGGATGTTCCTACACGATGGAATTCGACATTTTATATGCTGAGCAGGTACCTGGAGCTTAAAGAAGCCGTAATAACAACTTTAGCTCTTGTGGAAAAAAATTTACCTTCTTTGACCGAGGTAGAATGGAAGGTTACTGAAGAATTAATTACAATTTTAAGACCTTTTGAGGAAATTACAAATCAAATAAGTGGCGAGAAATACGTAACTGCAAGCCAAATACCACTTATTTCAAATGGATTAGTATCTGTTTGCTCAAAAATAAAAAGTACACTCATTTATTCGGAAAGCAAGGAAGTATTAAATTCATTAGAAAAAGGACTAAAAGAAAGGTTAGGAAATATTGAAAATAGTAGAACAATTGGTATTTGTACATATTTGGATCCCAGATACAAGAAACTAGGAATAAGTAGCGACTCCCAAGCAGATGCTCTAAAAAGACATTTAATTGAATTAATGTCGGAAATAATCAAAACCGAAAAAAGAAATGGATCTGAGGAATCACAATCAATCACTCCGACGAATATTACTAAGAATGGGATGTCTGCTTGGGATTATTTCTGACAATATAATTTCTGTCCCAGAAGCCTCAAGGTAAGTGAACATAATAAAATTATATTTCATATTAAAAATATATATATCAATATTCTAATATGTTCAAAATATTCTAGGGATATTCTATGATATATTTTTTAGAAATTTATTTCATGTGATAAAATTTTTAAGTAAAATAATAATAGTGTGTTATTATATATTTCAGTATATATTACATTATTTAAAATATTATATATCCACATTTCATCGTACCTGCAAACTATATATCTGATGAATACCCAAAGAGAATGTTTCTCTTTTATGTTATTTAAAAATTCTGTCCTATTTAAGAATTTGAATAATATTTCCATAATTAATATTATCAATAAATCTTTGTAGTTATTGTAGTTAATTCTATGTTTTAGATTTGAATAAAATTTTTGGAAGGGCTTTGGAATTTTTATTGAATCATTAGAAATTAACTTAGACGCCGCTTATAAAATTAACAATGAAAGATGAATTAATTTAGTCACATAAAGCTATTTATTAGATTATAGTAATTTCAGTTAATTTTTAAGAGATTTAAGACAGAGGCCCTTTGAGATCAACATGATCTAATGGTAATACCATGTTGTTAGAGGAGAAAGATCTCAGGTTCAATTCTAGAAATATTGAAAAATGGGAAACTGATTTGTATAATAGTTTTCTGCATGCACATTAGTAGGAGAGGGGGATCGGTGCTTGAGAATATTCCAGATTTTAATCCTTGTATTAAAACACAGTATTTATGAAAAGTCCTCTTACAATGGTTATTAATATGTCTCATAATAGCTTTCGTCAATTATATTTTCCCTTCACAATATATGAGAGTCATAGATAAATTTTTAAAATAACCTAATAATTACCTCTTAATTCCAAATATCATAATTCTATCTTTATTTTTAATAAAAGTGAAATTTAGAGGTTTTATTGAAAACTTATGGCAATATAAAGTAATTATCAAAAGAAAGTATAATTATTAATATGTACAAAGAAAATAAGACGGTGAAGTTTTAAAATTAAAGAAAATAAGATTTAACTGAACATTAAGTTAATAAAATAAAGAATATATTCAGATTTTCTTTAAAAAAATAAATTTAGTTTGTATACTACACTTAAATAATGATAATGACAAATTTTATTTTTAGGAATGCATTCTGCACTGCTACGTTAGAAATGAATCGATATTTAGAAGCCAGTTTTCTTTCAAGACATAAAGATCCTCTTTTATGGTGGAAGGAAAATGCACATCTATTCCCGACGTTGGCTAAAATTGTCAAGTCAAAATTCAATATGCTAGCGACCTCCGTCCCTTGTGAACGATTATTTTCAAAGGCTGGATATGTCATCAATGAAAGACGGACTCTGTCTCAGTCCAAAACACCTTGAAAGGCTGTTATTTTTAAATTCAAATTTTCATTTGATATAAGTTGTACTTTTTATTATTTTATGTAAATAAACTTTGATTGCTTATATTATATATAAATATTTCTTTAACTTCAAATTAATGGTTGCACACATTGCTTTATATTAAAACTTATAATATTTATTTAAAATTTTCTTTTTCAGAATAAACTCTAAAGTTTAAAATGAATTGATTGTTTTCATAAATAAATTACTTAATTAATAAAATTTCAGCCAAATATTTCACCTGTATATAATTTTTAAGACACAAAATATAATGTGTAACTATTATATAATTCTATAAAAATATTCATTAATGAATTATAAAAAATTGCTTTTACCACATGTTTCATATATTGAAAGTAAAGATGCTAATGCAGTTTATTTATTTAAACATTTTTGGTATCAAAAGTTGCTTCATCTTAAATTCTTTTTATAAAGATTGCTTGATTTTTAATATAAAATTATATAAGAAATACTAAACAATATAAATCAAAATATTTATCAGAATAAAAATAAATATCGTTTACTTATGGTAAAAAATTTATTTAAGTGAAAACAGTCAAAATATATATATAAATTAATATATGCAACAGTAATTATATTCATTGCATCTGATGTCTTATTTGTTATAATAGTATATTTAGCATCTATTTGCAAACGATTTTTTTACACAAAAATACATTTTTATGACAGGTATCTTAAACTCATTTTATTCAACTCCTTTAGCTTTTACATTTTTACTCTTTCGTATTGCAAAGTTTTGTTTTTTAAATGTATTCAAAGTAGATTACGTATAAAATTAGATAATTCAAGAACACAAAATCATGAATATGTAAATGAAATATCATAACTTGATAGAAAGGTAAGTTTCTAGTAAATATTGAAAATTAATATTTATTAATTTAAATTTTAAATAACTTTCGATTATTTAAATGAAATAATTAAAAATATAGCCCATAGATAAGTCATTTTATACTATCACACTTCCATTCAACTTATCATTTTATCAAAATAGTTAATTGCTATAAAAAAGTATTAAAACCTCAAAAGTACATAAAATCTTCATAATATAATTTAATCAGTTGCAATAAAAATAAATAAAAATAATTAATTAAATAAATTTTAATTAAAAATAAAAGAATAGTTCTAAAATTATAAAATATCTTTAATAGGAAAAAATTTATTTACTTTATAAATTTATTGCAATAATAGAAACAAAATTAAAAATTGTCTCTTTGAAAAAATAAAAATCGCTAAATTGTTCACGTAATGTTATAATTTTTTAATGTAGATTATAAGACTTTTTAAATAATTTATTTTATTAAAAATATCAATAAAAAATTCGCTTAGTTCTTTTTCACTTGCTAATTTTTGAGGATCATTTCCTCAATAACCAGTTTCGTAACCCCAATAGAGCTTCTTTTTCTCGTCTCTGAATTTCCAAGAAAACCGACCAGATGTGTTTGCTTGGAACAACTTCGAGTTCCCGAGCTATTTAACGATACTAGAAATGCTACTTCAGCTGGGTTTACGAGGTACCTGGGTCCTGGGACCCTCACCCTCGACTGGAGCTGGAAAGGAATTGGTTAGCTAGAACTAATGTAATTGCTCAAAATAAACTTTCATACTTCATGCAATTCTCAGTTGTGAGACAGCCAATGAAACAAGGTAAAACTAAACACATGTGTGTGACCCTTCAAACATCTACATAATACTGTTACAAGAAAACCAATGAAAAACTCCTAAACTTGTCATGTGACTAACCTCATAACTAAATTGTTCCAAATTGTTTGTCAGTTGCTAGAGAACCAATAAGTAATTTCAGATTGATCACGTGATTAGTCAACAAAAAACCGTTATTTTATAACGGTTTTTAGAACTCGTTATTTTTATGGAACGTAACGTTGATAACTAGTTATCAGAAAATAACTGGTTTTGCCATCTCTAGTAAATATAAATAATTTCCTTTTGTTAGTATTAATCAATTAATTATTTTTAATTACCTAATTTTATTATTCTTTAATAGTATAAAGAATATTTAAAGAAAACACAACAGAAGAATCTCAACAAATACCTTTATATTATTGTTTAAACTTAATTTATATTAAAAATATAGAAAATTAAAATTTTAAAATGTAAATTTTGAAGATTTGTAAGCATTCTGAAATAAAAAATTGATTGTTTTCTAATAAAGCTTATTATAAAATTTCGTAGTGAAATTTTACGTTAAATGTGTAACTAAATATATTCATTCAGATAGAGAATAATTTTACAAAATAAATTAATTCTCAACAAAACTTGTGTCCGAATTCATGGAAGATACTTCAGCACTTGGAATTGCTGTTTCGTCCAAAAATGATTAATATTTAAAATACCATAAAGTCGGCACATATATGCATTATCCGTGCTTACACCACTTTTTTCGATTCATTGATTTTTCTCTTTTATAGGTTCTAAGGAGGGCATTAATTTTTTCCTTTACTTCGTTAATTGAAGCCTTTTCATCTATCTTTTTATATATTTCTAATAATTTTTCGTAAGCTAACTTTCTTTTTATTTTATTTGTGTAATCGACACTCATAAGTGCCACAAACAAGGCTCATTTTTATAGACTTCAATAAATTCCTGCAAATTTGCTTCATGAACATTTTTAAAAAAGGGACATAATGTTCATGACATGTTGTAAAACGTGAATATAAGTTTCAGTAAATAAGAAAAATTTCAAATATTAATTTTCCTAAGTGTCGCCAAGAAATAATTTGCAACCCTGTGGGAGAGACACGCGACAACGGGAAGCACTTGTTTACTTCCTGTGTTGGAAGAAAAATCTGAGCCTGTTTGAAATTTCTTGAGCTCTGTACAACTTCCCCACACACGGTAAAACTTGTTCAAATTACCAGTTTTCCAAAGAAAATTGGTATCGTGTGTGGCGGGCTTAAATTTTAATTTTTTTAAAATGAGTAGAGTACATAAAAGTCCCATTTGGAATTATTTCAATATTATTGATGCAAATTTGAAGACCGCCAAATGCAATTTATGTGGTGCAAAACTTTGCTTCAAATCGACGACAAATAATCTAAAGAAACATTTGGAAAAGAAGCATATCACTGTGGATCTTTCGTGCTTAAGTGCTTTCTGCCCAAAAAAGAAGAATTCTGAACAGACAGCAAATAATAATCCTTTTCAATCTGTGAATTTAATTTCTGAACTTGAAGAAACAAATGCATCTCCTTCAACTTCTTTTAATCAACCTCAGCAAATGAAAATAGCAGAATTTATGCCTCCGAAAATGACAGCAGCAAATAAGAAGAACTTAGATCGTCTTTTATTAGATCTTTTTATAAAAGACATGCAGCCTTTTTCTCTCGTGGAAGATGAAGGTTTCAAGGAATTTGTAAAAGGACTAAATAGCGGTTATTCTTTGCCTAGCAGAAAAGTTATTTCTAATAACTTAATTCCGGCATTATATGAACAATGCTATAACATCGCCGGACAAAAATTTTCCTCAGTTTCCAGTGTATGCCTTACCATTGATACATGGACTTCCAGAAATAGTGAGAGTTACCTTGGGATAACTTCTCACTTCATTGATGAAGATTTTTCTTTAAAAACGATTTTAATTGGATGTGTTAATATTGGTGATAGTCACACCAGTCAAAACCTTTCCAATTTGATTAAAAACAAATTGAGAAGTTCAATTTGTCCAAAAAGTACTTGTGGTTATTACAGATAATGCTCCGAATATGAAGTCTGCTATCATAAATTTGAGTTATAAGCACTTTGGATGTTTTGCACATACAATAAATTTAATTGTTAAGGAAGCATTGAAAATTGTGACAAATTTATTGGAAAAAATAAAAACTGTTGTCGCTTTTTCAAAAGAAGTTCCAGCGCAAATGAAAAATTTTAAAATATCAAAAAAATTCCGGGTCTGCGAACCCAAAAAAACTAATGCAGGATGTTCCTACACGATGGAATTCGACATTTTATATGCTGAGCAGGTACCTGGAGCTTAAAGAAGCCGTAATAACAACTTTAGCTCTTGTGGAAAAAATTTACCTTCTTTGACCGAGGTAGAATGGAAGGTTACTGAAGAATTAATTACAATTTTAAGACCTTTTGAGGAAATTACAAATCAAATAAGTGGCGAGAAATACGTAACTGCAAGCCAAATACCACTTATTTCAAATGGATTAGTATCTGTTTGCTCAAAAATAAAAAGTACACTCATTTATTCGGAAAGCAAGGAAGTATTAAATTCATTAGAAAAAGGACTAAAAGAAAGGTTAGGAAATATTGAAAATAGTAGAACAATTGGTATTTGTACATATTTGGATCCCAGATACAAGAAACTAGGAATAAGTAGCGACTCCCAAGCAGATGCTCTAAAAGACATTTAATAGAATTAATGTCGGAAATAATCAAAACCGAAAAAGAAATGGATCTGAGGAATCACAATCAATCACTCCGACGAATATTACTAAGAATGGGATGTCTGCTTGGGATTATTTCGACAATATAATTTCTGTCCCAGAAGCCTCAAGGTAAGTGAACATAATAAAATTATATTTCATATTAAAAATATATATATCAATATTCTAATATGTTCAAAATATTCTAGGGGATATTCTATGATATATTTTTAGAAATTTATTTCATGTGATAAAATTTTTAAGTAAAATAATAATAGTGTGTTATTATATATTTCAGTATATATTACATTATTTAAAATATTATATATCCACATTTCATCGTACCTGCAAACTATATATCTGATGAATACCCAAAGAGAATGTTTCTCTTTTATGTTATTTAAAAAAATTCTGTCCTATTTAAGAATTTGAATAATATTTCCATAATTAATATTATCAATAAATCTTTGTAGTTATTGTAGTTAATTCTATGTTTTAGATTTGAATAAAATTTTTGGAAGGGCTTTGGAATTTTTTATTGAATCATTAGAAATTAACTTAGACGCCGCTTATAAAATTAACAATGAAAGATGAATTAATTTAGTCACATAAAGCTATTTATTAGATTATAGTAATTTCAGTTAATTTTTTAAGAGATTTAAGACAGAGGCCCTTTGAGATCAACATGATCTAATGGTAATACCATGTTGTTAGAGGAGAAAGATCTCGGGTTCAATTCTAGAAATATTGAAAAATGGGAAACTGATTTGTATAATAGTTTTCTGCATGCACATTAGTAGGAGAGGGGGATCGGTGCTTGAGAATATTCCAGATTTTAATCCTTGTATTAAAACACAGTATTTATGAAAAGTCCTCTTACAATGGTTATTAATATGTCTCATAATATCTTTAGGCAATTATATTTTCCCCTTCACAATATATGAGAGTCATAGATAAATTTTTTAAAATAACCTAATAATTACCTCTTAATTCCAAATATCATAATTCTATCTTTATTTTTAATAAAAGTGAAATTTAGAGGTTTTATTGAAAACTTATGGCAATATAAAGTAATTATCAAAAGAAAGTATAATTATTAATATGTACAAAGAAAATAAGACGGTGAAGTTTTAAAATTAAAGAAAATAAGATTTAACTGAACATTAAGTTAATAAAATAAAGAATATATTCAGATTTTCTTTAAAAAAATAAATTTAGTTTGTATACTACACTTAAATAATGATAATGACAAATTTTATTTTTAGGGAATGCATTCTGCACTGCTACGTTAGAAATGAATCGATATTTAGAAGCCAGTTTTCTTTCAAGACATAAAGATCCTCTTTTATGGTGGAAGGAAAATGCACATCTATTCCCGACGTTGGCTAAAATTGTCAAGTCAAAATTCAATATGCTAGCGACCTCCGTCCCTTGTGAACGATTATTTTCAAAGGCTGGATATGTCATCAATGAAAGACGGACTCGTCTCAGTCCAAAACACCTTGAAAGGCTGTTATTTTTAAATTCAAATTTTCATTTGATATAAGTTGTACTTTTATTATTTTATGTAAATAAACTTTGATTGCTTATATTATATATAAATATTTCTTTAACTTCAAATTAATGGTTGCACACATTGCTTTATATTAAAACTTATAATATTTATTTAAAATTTTCTTTTCAGAATAAACTCTAAAGTTTAAAATGAATTGATTGTTTTCATAAATAAATTACTTAATTAATAAAATTTCAGCCACATATTTCACCTGTAGATAATTTTTAAGACACAAAATATAATGTGTAACTATTATATAATTCTATAAAAATATTCATTAATGAATTATAAAAATTGCTTTTACCACAGGTTTCATATATTGAAAGTAAAGATGCTAATGCAGTTTATTTATTTAAACATTTTTGGTATCAAAAGTTGCTTCATCTTAAATTCTTTTATAAAGATTGCTTGATTTTTAATATAAAATTATATAAGAAATACTAAACAATATAAATCAAAATATTTATCAGAATAAAAATAAATATCGTTTACTTATGGTAAAAAATTTATTTAAGTGAAAACAGTCAAAATATATATATAAATTAATATATGCAACAGTAATTATATTCATTGCATCTGATGTCTTATTTGTTATAATAGTATATTTAGCATCTTTTTGCAAACGCTGTTTTTACACAAAATACATTTTTATGACAGGTATCTTAAACTCATTTTATTCAACTCCTTTAGCTTTTACATTTTTACTCTTTCGTATTGCAAAGTTTTGTTTTTAAATGTATTCAAAGTAGATTACGTATAAAATTAGATAATTCAAGAACACAAAATCATGAATATGTAAATGAAATATCATAACTTGATAGAAAGGTAAGTTTCTAGTAAATATTGAAAATTAATATTTATTAATTTAAATTTTAAATAACTTTCGATTATTTAAATGAAATAATTAAAAATATAGCCCATAGATAAGTCATTTTATACTATCACACTTCCATTCAACTTATCATTTTATCAAAATAGTTAATTGCTATAAAAAAAGTATTAAAACCTCAAAAGTACATAAAATCTTCATAATATAATTTAATCAGTTGCAATAAAAAATAAATAAAAATAATTAATTAAATAAATTTTAATTAAAAATAAAAGAATAGTTCTAAAATTATAAAATATCTTTAATAGGAAAAATTTATTTACTTTATAAATTTATTGCAATAATAGAAACAAAATTAAAAATTGTCTCTTTGAAAAAAATAAAAATCGCTAAATTGTTCACGTAATGTTATAATTTTTTAATGTAGATTATAAGACTTTTTAAATAATTTATTTTATTAAAAAATATCAATAAAAAAATTCGCTTAGTTCTTTTCACTTGCTAATTTTTGAGGATCATTTCCTCAATAACCAGTTTCGTAACCCCAATAGAGCTTCTTTTTCTCGTCTCTGAATTTCCAAGAAAACCGACCAGATGTGTTTGCTTGGAACAACTTCGAGTTCCCGAGCTATTTAACGATACTAGAAATGCTACTTCAGCTGGGTTTACGAGGTACCTGGGTCCTGGGACCTCACCCTCGACTGGAGCTGGAAAGGAATTGGTTAGCTAGAACTAATGTAATTGCTCAAAATAAACTTTCATACTTCATGCAATTCTCAGTTGTGAGACAGCCAATGAAACAAGGTAAAACTAAACACATGTGTGTGACCCTTCAAACATCTACATAATACTGTTACAAGAAAACCAATGAAAAACTCCTAAACTTGTCATGTGACTAACCTCATAACTAAATTGTTCCAAATTGTTGTCAGTTGCTAGAGAACCAATAAGTAATTTCAGATTGATCACGTGATTAGTCAACAAAAAACCGTTATTTTATAACGGTTTTTAGAACTCGTTATTTTTATGGAACGTAACGTTGATAACTAGTTATCAGAAAATAACTGGTTTTGCCATCTCTAGTAAATATAAATAATTTCCTTTTGTTAGTATTAATCAATTAATTATTTTTAATTACCTAATTTTATTATTCTTTAATAGTATAAAGAATATTTAAAGAAAACACAACAGAAGAATCTCAACAAATACCTTTATATTATTGTTTAAACTTAATTTATATTAAAAAATATAGAAAATTAAAATTTTAAAATGTAAATTTTGAAGATTTGTAAGCATTCTGAAATAAAAAATTGATTGTTTTCTAATAAAGCTTATTATAAAATTTCGTAGTGAAATTTTACGTTAAATGTGTAACTAAATATATTCATTCAGATAGAGAATAATTTTACAAAATAAATTAATTCTCAACAAAACTTGTGTCCGAATTCATGGAAGATACTTCAGCACTTGGAATTGCTGTTTCGTCCAAAAATGATTAATATTTAAAATACCATAAAGTCGGCACATATATGCATTATCCGTGCTTACACCACTTTTTCGATTCATTGATTTTTCTCTTTTATAGGTTCTAAGGAGGGCATTAATTTTTTCCTTTACTTCGTTAATTGAAGCCTTTTCATCTATCTTTTTATATATTTCTAATAATTTTTCGTAAGCTAACTTTCTTTTTATTTTATTTGTGTAATCGACACTCATAAGTGCCACAAACAAGGCTCATTTTTATAGACTTCAATAAATTCCTGCAAATTTGCTTCATGAACATTTTTAAAAAAGGGACATAATGTTCATGACATGTTGTAAAACGTGAATATAAGTTTCAGTAAATAAGAAAAATTTCAAATATTAATTTTCCTAAGTGTCGCCAAGAAATAATTTGCAACCCTGTGGGAGAGACACGCGACAACGGGAAGCACTTGTTTACTTCCTGTGTTGGAAGAAAAATCTGAGCCTGTTTGAAATTTCTTGAGCCTGTACAACTTCCCCACACACGGTAAAACTTGTTCAAAATACCAGTTTTCCAAAGAAAAATTGTATCGTGTGTGGCGGGCTTAAATTTTAATTTTTTTAAAATGAGTAGAGTACATAAAAGTCCCATTTGGAATTATTTCAATATTATTGATGCAAATTTGAAGACCGCCAAATGCAATTTATGTGGTGCAAAACTTTGCTTCAAATCGACGACAAATAATCTAAAGAAACATTTGGAAAAGAAGCATATCACTGTGGATCTTTCGTGCTTAAGTGCTTTCTGCCCAAAAAAGAAGAATTCTGAACAGACAGCAAATAATAATCCTTTTCAATCTGTGAATTTAATTTCTGAACTTGAAGAAACAAATGCATCTCCTTCAACTTCTTTTAATCAACCTCAGCAAATGAAAATAGCAGAATTTATGCCTCCGAAAATGACAGCAGCAAATAAGAAGAACTTAGATCGTCTTTTATTAGATCTTTTAAAAAAAGACATGCAGACATTAACTCTCGTGGAAGATGAAGGTTTCAAGGAATTTGTAAAAGGACTAAATAGCGGTTATTCTTTGCCTAGCAGAAAAGTTATTTCTAATAACTTAATTCCGGCATTATATGAACAATGCTATAACATCGCCGGACAAAAATTTTCCTCAGTTTCCAGTGTATGCCTTACCATTGATACATGGACTTCCAGAAATAGTGAGAGTTACCTTGGGATAACTTCTCACTTCATTGATGAAGATTTTTCTTTAAAAACGATTTTAATTGGATGTGTTAATATTGGTGATAGTCACACCAGTCAAAACCTTTCCAATTTGATTAAAAAACAAATTGAGAAGTTCAATTTGTCCAAAAAAGTACTTGTGGTTATTACAGATAATGCTCCGAATATGAAGTCTGCTATCATAAATTTGAGTTATAAGCACTTTGGATGTTTTGCACATACAATAAATTTAATTGTTAAGGAAGCATTGAAAATTGTGACAAATTTATTGGAAAAAATAAAAACTGTTGTCGCTTTTTTCAAAAGAAGTTCCAGCGCAAATGAAAAAATTTTAAAATATCAAAAAAATTCCGGGTCTGCGAACCCAAAAAAACTAATGCAGGATGTTCCTACACGATGGAATTCGACATTTTATATGCTGAGCAGGTACCTGGAGCTTAAAGAAGCCGTAATAACAACTTTAGCTCTTGTGGAAAAAAATTTACCTTCTTTGACCGAGGTAGAATGGAAGGTTACTGAAGAATTAATTACAATTTTAAGACCTTTTGAGGAAATTACAAATCAAATAAGTGGCGAGAAATACGTAACTGCAAGCCAAATACCACTTATTTCAAATGGATTAGTATCTGTTTGCTCAAAAATAAAAAGTACACTCATTTATTCGGAAAGCAAGGAAGTATTAAATTCATTAGAAAAAGGACTAAAAGAAAGGTTAGGAAATATTGAAAATAGTAGAACAATTGGTATTTGTACATATTTGGATCCCAGATACAAGAAACTAGGAATAAGTAGCGACTCCCAAGCAGATGCTCTAAAAAGACATTTAATAGAATTAATGTCGGAAATAATCAAAACCGAAAAAAGAAATGGATCTGAGGAATCACAATCAATCACTCCGACGAATATTACTAAGAATGGGATGTCTGCTTGGGATTATTTCGACAATATAATTTCGTCCCAGAAGCCTCAAGGTAAGTGAACATAATAAAATTATATTTCATATTAAAAATATATATATCAATATTCTAATATGTTCAAAATATTCTAGGGGATATTCTATGATATATTTTTTAGAAATTTATTTCATGTGATAAAATTTTTTAAGTAAAATAATAATAGTGTGTTATTATATATTTCAGTATATATTACATTATTTAAAAATATTATATATCCACATTTCATCGTACCTGCAAACTATATATCTGATGAATACCCAAAGAGAATGTTTCTCTTTTATGTTATTTAAAAAAATTCTGTCCTATTTAAGAATTTGAATAATATTTCCATAATTAATATTATCAATAAATCTTTGTAGTTATTGTAGTTAATTCTATGTTTTAGATTTGAATAAAATTTTTGGAAGGGCTTTGGAATTTTTTATTGAATCATTAGAAATTAACTTAGACGCCGCTTATAAAATTAACAATGAAAGATGAATTAATTTAGTCACATAAAGCTATTTATTAGATTATAGTAATTTCAGTTAATTTTTAAGAGATTTAAGACAGAGGCCCTTTGAGATCAACATGATCTAATGGTAATACCATGTTGTTAGAGGAGAAAGATCTCGGGTTCAATTCTAGAAATATTGAAAAATGGGAAACTGATTTGTATAATAGTTTTCTGCATGCACATTAGTAGGAGAGGGGGATCGGTGCTTGAGAATATTCCAGATTTTAATCCTTGTATTAAAACACAGTATTTATGAAAAGTCCTCTTACAATGGTTATTAATATGTCTCATAATATCTTTAGGCAATTATATTTTCCCTTCACAATATATGAGAGTCATAGATAAATTTTTAAAATAACCTAATAATTACCTCTTAATTCCAAATATCATAATTCTATCTTTATTTTTAATAAAAGTGAAATTTAGAGGTTTTATTGAAAACTTATGGCAATATAAAAGTAATTATCAAAAGAAAGTATAATTATTAATATGTACAAAGAAAATAAGACGGTGAAGTTTTAAAATTAAAGAAAATAAGATTTAACTGAACATTAAGTTAATAAAATAAAGAATATATTCAGATTTTCTTTAAAAATAAATTTAGTTTGTATACTACACTTAAATAATGATAATGACAAATTTTATTTTTAGGAATGCATTCTGCACTGCTACGTTAGAAATGAATCGATATTTAGAAGCCAGTTTTCTTTCAAGACATAAAGATCCTCTTTATGGTGGAAGGAAAATGCACATCTATTCCCGACGTTGGCTAAAATTGTCAAGTCAAAATTCAATATGCTAGCGACCTCCGTCCCTTGTGAACGATTATTTTCAAAGGCTGGATATGTCATCAATGAAAGACGGACTCGTCTCAGTCCAAAACACCTTGAAAGGCTGTTATTTTTAAATTCAAATTTTCATTTGATATAAGTTGTACTTTTATTATTTTATGTAAATAAACTTTGATTGCTTATATTATATATAAATATTTCTTTAACTTCAAATTAATGGTTGCACACATTGCTTTATATTAAAACTTATAATATTTATTTAAAATTTTCTTTTTCAGAATAAACTCTAAAGTTTAAAATGAATTGATTGTTTTCATAAATAAATTACTTAATTAATAAAATTTCAGCCAAATATTTCACCTGTATATAATTTTTTAAGACACAAAATATAATGTGTAACTATTATATAATTCTATAAAAATATTCATTAATGAATTATAAAAAATTGCTTTTACCACATGTTTCATATATTGAAAGTAAAGATGCTAATGCAGTTTATTTATTTAAACATTTTTGGTATCAAAAGTTGCTTCATCTTAAATTCTTTTATAAAGATTGCTTGATTTTTAATATAAAATTATATAAGAAATACTAAACAATATAAATCAAAATATTTATCAGAATAAAAATAAATATCGTTTACTTATGGTAAAAAATTTATTTAAGTGAAAACAGTCAAAATATATATATAAATTAATATATGCAACAGTAATTATATTCATTGCATCTGATGTCTTATTTGTTATAATAGTATATTTAGCATCTTTTTGCAAACGCTGTTTTTACACAAAATACATTTTTATGACAGGTATCTTAAACTCATTTTATTCAACTCCTTTAGCTTTTTACATTTTTACTCTTTCGTATTGCAAAGTTTTGTTTTTAAATGTATTCAAAGTAGATTACGTATAAAATTAGATAATTCAAGAACACAAAATCATGAATATGTAAATGAAATATCATAACTTGATAGAAAGGTAAGTTTCTAGTAAATATTGAAAATTAATATTTATTAATTTAAATTTTAAATAACTTTCGATTATTTAAATGAAATAATTAAAAATATAGCCCATAGATAAGTCATTTTATACTATCACACTTCCATTCAACTTATCATTTTATCAAAATAGTTAATTGCTATAAAAAAAGTATTAAAACCTCAAAAGTACATAAAATCTTCATAATATAATTTAATCAGTTGCAATAAAAAATAAATAAAAATAATTAATTAAATAAATTTTAATTAAAAATAAAAGAATAGTTCTAAAATTATAAAATATCTTTAATAGGAAAAATTTATTTACTTTATAAATTTATTGCAATAATAGAAACAAAATTAAAAATTGTCTCTTTGAAAAAAATAAAAATCGCTAAATTGTTCACGTAATGTTATAATTTTTTTAATGTAGATTATAAGACTTTTTAAATAATTTATTTTATTAAAAAATATCAATAAAAAAATTCGCTTAGTTCTTTTCACTTGCTAATTTTTGAGGATCATTTCCTCAATAACCAGTTTCGTAACCCCAATAGAGCTTCTTTTTCTCGTCTCTGAATTTCCAAGAAAACCGACCAGATGTGTTTGCTTGGAACAACTTCGAGTTCCCGAGCTATTTAACGATACTAGAAATGCTACTTCAGCTGGGTTTACGAGGTACCTGGGTCCTGGGACCCTCACCCTCGACTGGAGCTGGAAAGGAATTGGTTAGCTAGAACTAATGTAATTGCTCAAAATAAACTTTCATACTTCATGCAATTCTCAGTTGTGAGACAGCCAATGAAACAAGGTAAAACTAAACACATGTGTGTGACCCTTCAAACATCTACATAATACTGTTACAAGAAAACCAATGAAAAACTCCTAAACTTGTCATGTGACTAACCTCATAACTAAATTGTTCCAAATTGTTGTCAGTTGCTAGAGAACCAATAAGTAATTTCAGATTGATCACGTGATTAGTCAACAAAAAACCGTTATTTTATAACGGTTTTTAGAACTCGTTATTTTTATGGAACGTAACGTTGATAACTAGTTATCAGAAAATAACTGGTTTTGCCATCTCTATAGTGGAATAAGGAAAAGGTAGCGAGTGGGAGGAGACTTGAGTTGGAGAGGAGGAAGGAGAGGGAGTCCGGGGTTAGCGGACGGCCTCTGATTGGACGGCTGAGTTAAGCCGGCTGTCAGAAAAAGAGAGTGCGAAAAAATAATAAATTCGCAAAATAAAAACAACATTACAGGGGCAAAAGAGAAACTTTTGCGAAACATGAGAAAGGAGTAAAATAAGATGTAATATAATAAGAAAGGCTAAATGCGAGTAAATATATAAAGTAAATACAAAGTAATGAGTAATACTGGAGTAAATATTGAAATTCAAGAGTAGATAGGAATACTGGAGTAAATAAGAGTATATACAAGAAAAGTCATAAAATGAACTGTAAGAAAATTATTTACAAATATACAAGTTTAGGTAGGAACTACTGTTGACAGGCTAGAGTAGATTGCGTCACTGAGATAATGGGCGGCTATAGGCCTGATTTTCATGTCTTCCTTGAGATTAATGCATTGGAAAATTTCGTTAAAGTGAGCTGCAGAGCAATTTTCAGCTTTGTTGAAGAATTTTATGTTTCTTTTAATGATATATTGCTCAAAAGTATCCATTTTGAGGTCTCTTCTGATGGCCGAGTTTTTAAGGTATCTTGGGGCTCCAAGCATGTTTCTGATTGTTTTATTCTGAAAGGTATTAAGCAAGTTCATCGTAGATTTGTCAATAGTGCACCAGGCTGGTGAAGCGTAGGATAAAATGGGGAGAATCATTGAAGTGTAGAGTAGTTTTTTCATTTTGGTGTTAGTTTTGCTGTAATATCCCATAAGGGGTCTTAATTTAAAGATCATTCCATGAGCTTTATTAATGATATTGAGAACATGGGGTTTCCACTTTAGATGTTGATTTATTGTTAGCCCCAGATAGTTGGCGTTGTTGACAGTAGGGATTTTGTTTCCGTACATTGTAAGGTCTGATTTCCGATCACTTCTAGTGTTAGGTTTTTTAATAATAAGGAGGTTGGACTTGTTAGTGTTAATTTCAACTTTCCAGGTGTTGCACCATTCTTCAACTTCATTAATTTTATTTTGTAATTTGCAGATGGCATTTTCTATGGACTTAGATTTCACAATAATTCCGGTGTCATCAGCATAGTAAGCAGTGATACTATTATAGTCGAGTCTATTGATAGGAAAATCAGTGGTGTAAAATAAATAGAGAATCGGCCCAAGGATACTTCCTTGTGGGACGCCTGCTTTGATTTTTCTAGTGGTGGAGAGTATTTTATTGTATCTTATGTTGAAGGTTCTGTCTGTCAGGTAATTTTTAATGAGAAGAATTAGATTATTGTTGAGATTGAGGAGTTTGATTTTGTAGATAAGAGCCTCATGCCAGAGTCTGTCAAATGCTTTTGACACATCCAACATGACAAAGGCAGAGTTTTCCTTGTTTTTAAGACCTCTGCTGATGAATTCAATTATTCTCAGGAGTTGTTTTGTAGTGCATAATTTTTTCCTAAATCCATATTGCTCTTTCGGGAGTAAGTCTAGATAATTCTGGAGGCGATTATAGATGATTTTTTTCGAATAGTTTTCCCATTGAGGAGAGGAGACTTATTGGTCTGTAGTTGTTGGGGATAGTTAGGACTTTGTGCGGTTTGGGAATCATGATGATGAGTGCTTCTTTCCATTTGTGTGGGAAGTAGTTCATTTTTAAGCAGGAGTTGAAGATGTAGACTATTTGGTTTAAGGTGTTAGTAGGTAAAGATTTAATTATTTTGTTGGTAATGCCATCTTTGCCTGGTGATTTTCTTATGTTGAGGTATTTGATAATAGTGTTGATTTCTTCTAGGGTTGTAGGTTCGAGTCCGGAGTCTCGAGGGTTGTTGTTATAGATGTTGGCGTAAGTATTGTGGATGGTTTCTTCTAAGTGGGGGTCTGTTTGTGTGGAATTTAGTTGGAACTGCTCCTCCATACTGTCAGCAAAAGTTTCCGCTTTCTCGAATTCGGTGTATACCGGTCCTTGTGCTCCGTTTAGGGGTTTACAGGTTTGATACTGTGCTTTGAGGTTTCTTGCGAATTTCCAAATGGAATTATCTTCAGTTGTTAGTGCCGTGAGTTTCTCTTCCCATTGCTTGCTTCTATGTTTAGTGCACTTTTCTTTTATGTGTCGATTGAGGCTATTAACGGCTGTTTTATATGCTGGGTTAAGGGTTTTCCTGAATTTTTTCCGAATGCGATTTCTTGTTTTGATGAGTTCTCTTATTTCTTGCGGGAGTTTTTGGAAGTTGTTAATGTATTTAACTTCGTCAGTAGCTTCTTTAAGGGCGGAATTAATTTCCGTGTTAAGGGATTGGATGTTGATGTCGATGTCTATGGTGTTGTTAATGTTAAAGGCAGTCCAGCTTCGGATTTTCATGATATTATGGAAGAGGTTCCAATTGGTTCTGCTGATAGTGGAGGGAGAAGAATTTTTGCTGGTGTTGAGAGTTGAGATAATCGGAAGGTGGTCTGATGAGAGGTCATTATAAACGTCGGAAGCAATTTGAAAGTTTGCGTTAGTTAGGATTAGGTCCAGAACATCCGGGATGTGTGCTTGAAAGTGGGGGTAGTAAGTGGGCTCCATGGGGGAGATTACTTTTATCTTGTTTTTATTAAGGACGTCAATTAGATGTTTTCCGTTATTGTTGGTTGCTCTGCAGCCCCAATGTCTATTTTTGCTATTAAAATCTCCCAGGGAGATGGTAGGGAAGTCTCCAGAGAAAAGGTGTTCAATGTCGCTTTCTGTGAGTTTTCGTTGTGGAGGATTATAAACGGCTGAAAATTTGATTTTTGATCCGTTGGCCAATTCAGTGACTGCAGAAATTTCTTCGTATCCTTCATCATTTTTACTACAATACAGGGTTGCAGGGATTGCTCTTTTAACATAAAGGATTACCCCTCCTCCCCTGTAATGTAGTCTGTTGGTCATGAATGTTTGATAGTTATGAATTTTAAAGGAATGACTGCCATTTAAATGAGTTTCAGTGACAGCACAGATGTCAAGGTCGTGCGTTATTAAGAAGTTTTTAAATTCTTCAAATTTATTGGCAAGCCCATTTGCGTTCCAGTTACCTAATTGAAGTAACTCGATTCTATTGTTGTTATTATTCATGACCGTTTTGTGGTGTTTGACTGGAGATTGCTGGTTGATTAATCATATTTATAATGCCCGATCTTTGTATGTAGTTAACGAAAAGTTTAAGCTGGTCTAAAATGCCTTTAGCTTCTTGCAGGGTATTGGAATTTGCAGCTTGGGCATAGGTCTTGTTTTCTACCACTACTCCCTTGGAAATTCGGATTGTAGTGCTGTCCTTGGTTTTTGTTCTGGTTGCCTCAATGAAGGTTTTGCAACCTCTAAAATTTGCGGGATGGTCTCCTTGGCAATTAGCGCACTTGGCCGGGAGGTCTTTGCTCTTTGGCATAAGTGTGTGAAATGATTATCACCACACTTGACGCATCTTGGCTCGTGTTTGCATAGTCGTTGGGAGTGGTGGAGTTTCTGACATCTGTGGCATTGGGTAGGGCCACCTCTGTTTCTATATTCTTCTACACGTACTTTTAGTCTGCCTACGTATTGCATGTGGTAGATTTCTTTAGCCCTATTGGACTTGGGCAGTGTGATGAGGAATAATGGGAGTTTCTGGGTTTCCTGTCCCTTCTTCTTGTCATTTGAGTTATTGAGCTTACTGTGAAACCCTCTTCAATAAGACTGTCCGCAATATCTGCAATTTCTGTATCAGAAGGAAGGTCTCTGATGACTACTTTTAATGGTTTATCTTCTGGGAGGTTATAGGTATGATACCCTGCCCCCAGTTTTTCTAAGATTGTTATTGCTTTCCTATGGGAATCCGCATCGGAAAGTTTAATTTTTAATTCGTATGACGTGGATTTTGCTGTGTAACCTGTTAATTTCTCATCTTGGAATATTTTGTCCAGTGTTTTCCAGTTAAATTTGTTGTCTCTGATGACTATTGGTGGGATTTTTCGGGATGGCTTTGCTAAGATAGATTGATTAGTGTTTTCAGGGTTTTCTCCCTGGGAAGTCACATTCTGTGTTGAAGTTTCTGGCAGTTCTTCTACCTCAGTATCTGATATTACTGTTTCTTTACTTTTAGCTTCTGCCGTGGAGTCTTGTTCATTGGTTTTCTTCGTTTTATTGGGGGGTTGTTTATCTAGACGTGATTTTCTTGACCTTTTGACGCTAGGAGTTTTTTGTGTTGAGTCCTGCAGGTTTTGTTGTGTCAGCACTTCAAATTTGTTCCCCGTGAGTATGTCGTTATTAATAACTTCCACCATTTCAACGGAGTTTTCATCTGAATTTTCTTCAATATTCATTTCTGCAATGTTCCCCTTACTAGCTGTCTCAGAATTAATTTTCTTAGCAAATATGCTGAGTTTGTTTTTAACAGCATCCTTATCTTCCGTTGAGAATTCTTTGGAGTTTGAGATGTCATTGAGCATGACGCAAATCTCATCTAGCCTGGAGAATAATCTTTCAAGCATGAGTTTCTGTGTTGCCCGAAAGGCATCCTGTCCAGTGGGTTTGGCCTGTTCCATTTCCGTAGTCAGAGAGAGAGAGAGAGAAAAATATGGAGGGAATCCCCCCTGGCCAGGGGAGAGCAAAGAGCGAAATTGACCGCTCAGTGACTCTGAATGACAGAGTGTGAGCACCTGGTCGGAGATAGAATACTAAAATTAACCAGAATTGTCCTCAGGGACCCAGAACTAAGTTAGCTAGGTGTGAGTTACAAATCAGTTAAGATTAAAGGCTACTTTTAAGAGTATGACCACGCCTCTTTGAGTGCTTATCCAACAAGGAGGTGTTGGATAAGCTTAGGTTTACTATACATAGGTATCGGTAGTGAATATGCCAATATTCATCTTGGCGAAGCATTTTGCGCCACAGTTCTGCTTATGGAAATATCCACGTTTATACTTTTCTTACTAGATTATTAGAGATAATAGCCAGAGTAGCTAAAAGCCTCAGGTTTTCTTACAAGCAAACATCGAAAACAGCTATTGCATATTTTTACAGTTCAAGTTTGGAATTTTGAATTTTCCTTGATTTTTATTTACATTAAATTCATTTCAAATAGTAAGTTGTCCCCGGTGTTTATAATAAAGGTAAAGTTGTGGAAAATCTTTTGTATGTGCTTATTTTAATTTAAAAAGGAAAACTACACCTAAAATTTTTACTAGTTTTTCTTACAACTTAAAAAATTATCCAATTTCACCCGCTGTTTTAAAAGAGTCTAGAGAAGAAAGCAAAATTTGCCTAATGTAGAGAAGACAAGCATAAGGATATGCACTTAAATTCAGTTCATTGTTAAAACTATTTATTCAGAGCAGATAATGAATGACCTTCCACACGAAACCAAAATATTCGATAAAAAATAAAAGATTAAAAACAATTTGATAATAAGAGTGGCTAAAAGGGAAGCGTTTATTAAACCCACCCCATCAATTGTAAAAACCTTGCCATGGAAAATACTTCCGATAATATTCTCAAGACCAACAACAATCTTGCCATGTTCTATAAAAATATGGCAGTAAAGAACCCCAGAAAATCAAATTAAGAAATTAGATTTAATTATATTAATGTTCAATTCTAACTAAAATAGGAAAAACAAATTCTTTTGACATGATATTCTTAGTTACAAAAATTTTCTTAACTAATATAAACATTTGCAAAATGTTTTTTCATAAAAGAGCTGCAAACATAAATGAGTAAATTAATGCTGTTAAATAATCAAAATACAAGTAAAATTATAAATATTAGTATTTCAATGAAAAAAGAATAAGAATATCCAATTCACTATAGGGCACAAGAAAACAAAAATGTAGATATAGGCTTATGTTATCATACACAATTTTTTAAAGTGCAGAAAGCAGTATTATATAACGTGGTTAAATAATAAAAATACATTATACAGTGACAAAATATTAATTTAGAATTTTTAGTAAATATAGAAGAAAAATAAAAATTTTGATTTAAATTCATATGAATACTTGTATTACAAACTAAATTCCTATTTTTTTCATTATTTCTTAATTAAAAAGTTTCTCCTTTTTAAGGTTATTTTCTATTGATTCTTTTATTATGATATAACTTCAAAAAGCTTGAGAATTTATTAACTTTTGTTTTATTTATTGTGAGATTTATAAGAAAAATATTTTAGGAGTTTTGTTAATAGAAAATATATGAAATCAAAGAAAATTTTCCTACAGTTCATATTTTCGGATGGTTTTTTACAAGAATCTGAAACTAAAGGACTTTTTCACAGAAGTGATATTTTATTTTTATGCAAAGAGAAACAAGTTTTAAAATTGTTACTACCATTTTCAGTTTTACTTAGTGCATATTCTTGGCTAAATGTTTGTTTCATGTTACATAATCTTCCATTTAGCAGCTTGAATGTATGCATGTAAGATATTTCTTCCCATTAAAAGTTTTGAGTGTTTATTGTACAACAAATGTACTTTCAATATCCAATCTTTTATAAATATTTTGCTCCACATGGTTAATGTTTTAATGTTGATACAATTTGATGATCATTTATTAAACTGTTTTTATGAAGAAAATAGAAAAATTTTCAACTGTTATTGCTGCAGATTTTCTTTAAATTTTTTCTTAGTAATATATCTATATGAATATATTCCAACTCTTATAATATTTTCTCATATGTTTTAAAAAACTAATAAATTTAAAAAGAATCTTTTGTTTTAGTAAAAGTCTTTGTAAACAATAATATCTCTCCAATATAAAATATTTTTCAAGTATTCATACAGACTTTTTGCAATTTTATTTTAATTACAGAATATATTGTATTAATTTATCATCTGTAATAGCTGGAGAGGTTTTTTAATTACTGATATTTCTCTATGAATATATTCCAATTCATTTAATATTTTTACAAATGTTTTAAGAAAATAATAAGTTTAAAAAGACTATTTTACTTTCCTTAAAGTCTTGGTAGACAATATCTCTCTAACATAAAATATTTTTCAATTTTTCAAGTATTCATACAGACTTACTGTAATTTTACCTTTTTAATATAATATTTCTTTTTTCCTTTTATTTAATGAATAATATGACTATTGTGAAATATTGTACAGTTTTTTTACATTTAAGTTCGACTACAATGTTTAAAATTCTTAAAAATATTTTGAGAATTTTTTAACAAAAAATATGTAAAATACAGAGAAATTTTCCTAGAGTTTGTGCATTTAAAATTGATTTTTGAATAATTTGAAACTAAAAGACCTTTTTATGAAATGTTATTTTGTTTTATGTAAAATGAAGAAAGTTTTAAAATTTGTATTGCCATTTTCAGTTTTATTTAATGAATATTTATGGCTAAATGTTTGTTTTATATAACATAATCTTACCTTTATCAGCTTGAATGTATTTATGTAAAATATTTCTCCCCATTAATAGTTTTGGGTTTTTATTTTGATGCAAATGCCCTTTTCAAGGTCCAATCTTTTATAAATAAGTTACTCTTCATGCTTATTGTTGTATTGCTTATGCAATTTGATGATCATAAATTAAATTGTTTTTACAAAGAAATAGGATATTTTTCAACTGTAATCATTGGAATTTTTTTTTTTTTACTTTTTTTAAGTGATATTTATCTATGAATATATTCCAATTCATTTAATATTTTTTCAAATATTTTAAAAACTTTATAAGTTTAAAAAGAATATTTTATTGTCCATAAAGTCTTTGTAAACAATAATATTTTTCCAATATAAAATATTTTTCATTTTTTCAAGTATTCATACAGACTTACTCTAATTTTTTTTTATTTACAGAATATATTGTAGCATTAAGAGTGGAAAATGATTTCTGGTTTATGTCTCCACTTATTTGAACCTTTGGAATTCCTCTTTTATTGGAAGTTGTGTTTACTTCAAAAAGTCTTTATTTTAATATATGAATAAACTATTTTTGTTCATAGTTGGAATAAACATGTTTGAAATAGAATGCCTTTTTTTTCATTAATCTTTTAAGTATAGTTATTTTTCAATTTAAATATATTTGATTTGTTGTATTTATTTAAAATAGTTTGAATAATATTGATCCCTCCATTCTCATTGTAATGACTTTAATTTATACCACATATTTTGTTATTGGTATTTAATACTTAAAAACTAATTGTTACCTATCATTACAATCTATTTTATTTTTTGTTTGATAAAAATTCTTCTAAAATATGAATTCCTACTCCAATAATTAACATCTTTTAATTAAAATGATTATTATTATTTTTGTAAAATTCCCCTTTAAATATTATAAATGGATTTTTTTTTTTGAAAAGATTTACTCTTTATTGATGCATTCCTTGTTTTATGACAATGATATGAGATCAAATTTCCCTTTTATAATTTTTTTTTCCATTGTTGTTACTTTATTGTATATTTCTTTTATTTTGTTATAAAATTTAAGAGGAATACATCAAATACGTTTGCTGTATTTTTTTATCTTTGATCAGTTTAATATTATATTTTAATTCATTTTCTTACCTTCAGTAAAAGTAATTACTTGGAAATTGATTTAATTATTATTGCTTTACATTTGAAAAATATACACTCCAATTATGTAATGTTTTTGATGCCGTGATTGTATGGAATTAGTATTGCTAAAGTTTGAATTTATTAATAATGTGTTAGTTAAATTTTAACTTACAGCCTCTGGAATGCACTTGACGTAAGTCAAAATGTTCAGAAGTCTATTAAATATGTTTTTTCCTTTAACATTATTCAAATTTTAACTTATCTAATATATTTATTTAACCAAAAATCTTTAATTTGAGGTGATACTTGCTTGTATTATAAATTGTAATTCTGTTCCTTCATTGTTTCCTAGTCTAAAATTTCTCCTTTTTAATATAATATTTCTTCTTTCATTTTATTTAATGTGTAATGTGACAATTCTGAAACATTGGACAGTTTTTTTACATTTAAGTTCGACTACAATGTTTCAAATTTTTAAGAAAAATGATTTGAGAATTTTATTAACAGAAAATATGTAAAATAAAGAGAAATTCTCCTAGAGTTTGTGCATTTAGAATTGCTTTTTTGAAGAATTGAAAACTAAAGGACCTTTTCTCAGAAGTGTTATTTTGTTTTATGTAAAAAGAAGAAATTTTTAAAGTTGGTATTGACATTTTCTGTTTTATTTAGTGATTTTTCTTGGCCAAATGTTTGTTTTATATAACATAATCTTACCTTTATCAGCATGAATGTATTCATGTATAAAATATTTCTTCAGATTGAAAGTTCTGAGCTTTTATTTTACTGCAAATGTTCTTTTCAATGTCCAATCTTTTATAAATAGTTTGCTCTTCATGGTTAATGTTTTGCTGTTTATGCAATTTGATGATCATAAAATTAAATTGTTTTTATAAAATATAGGAAGTTTTTCACCTATGATAGATGGTGTTTTTTTTTTTTATCTTTTCTTAGTGATATTTCTCTATGAATATATTCCAATTCATTTAATATTTTTTCAAATGTTTTTAATAACCTAATAAGTTTATATAGAATATTTTATTGTCCATAAAGTCTTTGTAAACAATAATATTTTTCCAATATAAAATATTTTTAATTTTTTCAATTATTCATACGGACTTACTTTAATTTTTTTTATTTATAGAATATATTGTAGCCATAAGAGTGGATAATGATTTCTGGTGTATGTCTTCAACTATTTGGAATTACTCTTTGATTGTAAGTTGTGTTTACTTCAAAAAGTCTTTATTTAAATATATGAATAAATTATTTTTGTTTATAGTTCGAATAAACATGTTTGAAATGCAATGCCTTTTTTTTAAGTTCATCTTAAGTATACTTATTTTTCCATTTCATAATTTTTTATTTCTTGTATGTATTATAAGTAGTTGTATAATATTGATATCTCCATTCTCTTTATAGTGATTTTAATTTATTCCACTTATTTTGTCATTTGTATTTGATACTTAGAAACTAATTGTTACCTATCATTACAATCTATCTTATTTATTGTTTGATAAAAATTCTTGGAAAATATGAATTCCTACTCCAATAATTAACATCTTTTACTTAAAGTATTTTTTTTGTCCTTTGAAAATTTATTTGATTATTATTACTTTACATTTGAAAAATGTGCACTCCAATTATGTAATATTTTTGTTGCAGTGTTTGTAATAAATTACTGTTGTTAAGGTTTGAATTTGTTAATAATGTGTTAGTTAAATTCTAACTTACAGCCTCTGAATTGCACTTGATGTATGTCAAAATGTTCAGAAATCTATTAAATATGTTTTTTCCTTTAACTTCATGCCAAGATTAATTTTTCTAATATATTTTATTTTACTGCAAGTGTCATTTTCAATGTCCAATATTTTATAAATAGTTTGCTCTTCACGGTTAATGTTTTGCTGTTTATGCAATTTGATGATCATAGAATTAAATTGTTTTTATAAAAAAATAGGAAGTTTTTCACCTGTATTAGATGGACATTTTTTTATTTTTTCTTAGTGATATTTCTCTATGAATATATTCCAATTGGTTTAATATTTTTTCAAATATTTTAATAACCTAATAAGTTTAAAAAGAATATTTTATTGTCCATAAAGTCTTTGTAAACAATAATATTTTTCCAATATAAAATATTTTTCATTTTTTCAAGTATTCATACTGACTAACTCTAAGTTTTTTTTATTTATTGTAGCATTAAGAATGGAAAATGATTTCTGGTTTATGTCTCCATTTGTTTGAACCTTTGGAATTGCTCTTTTATTGTAAGTTGTTTTTTCTTCAAAAAGTCTTTATTTTAATATATGAATAAACTATTTTTGTTCATATTTGGAATAAACATGTTTGAAATGCAATGCCTTTTTTTTACATTAATCTTTTAAGATTAGTTATTTTTCCATTTAAATATGTTTGATTTCTTGTATTTATTTAAAATAGTTTGAATAATGTTGATCCCTCTATTCTCATTATAGTAATTTTAATTTATTCCACATATTTTGTCATTGGTATTTAATACTTAGAAACTAATGGTTACCTATCATTATAATCTATCTTATTTTTTGTTTGATAAAACTTCTTCGAAAATATAAATTCCTACTCTAATAATTATCATCTTTTACTTAAGATGAATATTATTATTTTTGTAAAATTCCCTTTTAAATATTATAAATGTTTTTTTTTTTTGGAAAGATTTCACCTGATTATTGATTCATTTCTGGTTTTATGATATTGATTTGTGATCAATTTTCCCTTTTATAATATTTTTTGTCCATTGCTGTTACGTTATTATATAATTCTTTTATTTTGTTATAAAATTTAAGAGGAATACATCAAATACGTTTGCTGTATTTTTTTATCTTTGATCAGTTTAATATTATATTTTAATTCATTTTCTTACCTTCAGTAAAAGTAATCACTTGGAAATTGATTTGATTATTATTTTTTACATTTGAAAAATATACACTCCAATTATGTAATGTTTTTGATGCCGTGATTGTATGGAATTAGTATTGCTAAAGTTTGAATTTATTAATAATGTGTTAGTTAAATTTTAATTTACAGCCTCTGGAATGCACTTGACGTAAGTCAAAATGTTCAGAAGTCTATTAAATATGTTTTTTCCTTTAACTTTATTCTCAAATTTTAACTTATCTAATATATTTATTTAACCAAAATTCTTTAATTTGAGGTGATACTTGCTTGTATTATAAATTGTTATTCTGTTCCTTCATTGTTTCCTAGTCTAAAATTTCTCCTTTTTAATATAATATTTCTTTTTTCCTTTTATTTAATGTGTAATGTGACAATTCTGAAACATTGGACAGTGTTTTTACATTTAAGTTCGACTACAATGTTTCAAATTTTTAAGAAAAATGATTTGATAATTTTATTAACAGAAAATATGTAAAATAAAGAGAAATTCTCCTAGAGTTTGTGCATTTAGAATTGCTTTTTTGAAGAATTGGAAACTAAAGGACCTTTCTTCAGAAGTGTTATTTTGTTTTATGTAAAAAGAAGAAATTTTTAAAGTTGGTATTGCCATTTTCTGTTTTATTTAGTGATTATTCTTGGCCAAATGTTTGTTTTATATAACATAATCTTACCTTTATCAGCTTGAATGTATTCATGTATAAAATATTTCTTCCCATTGAAAGTTCTGAGCTTTTATTTTACTGCAAATGTCCTTTTCAATGTCCAATCTTTTATAAATAGTTTGCTCTTCATGGTTAATGTTTTGCTGTTTATGCAATTTGATGATCATAGAATTAAATTGTTTTTATAAAAAATAGGAAGTTTTTCACCTATGATAGATGGAGTTTTTTTTTTTTATCTTTTCTTAGTGATATTTCTCTATGAATATATTCCAATTCATTTAATATTTTTTCAAATGTTTTTAATAACCTAATAAGTTTATAAAGAATATTTTATTGTCCATAAAGTCTTTGTAAACAATAATATTTTTCCAATATAAAACATTTTTAATTTTTTCAATTATTCATACGGACTTACTTTAATTTTTTTATTTATAGAATATATTGTAGCCATAAGAGTGGATAATGATTTCTGGTGTATGTCTTCAACTATTTGTACCTTTGGAATTACTCTTTGATTGTAAGTTGTGTTTACTTCAAAAAGTCTTTATTTAAATATATGAATAAATTATTTTTGTTTATAGTTCGAATAAACATGTTTGAAAGCAATGCCTTTTTTTAAGTTCATCTTCAGTATAGTTATTTTTCAATTTAAAAATCTTTGATTTCTTGTATTTATTATAAGTAGTTTGTATAATATTGATCCCTACATTCTCTTTCTAGTGATTTTAATTTATTCCACTTATTTTGTCAATGGTATTTAATACTTAGAAACTAATTGTTACCTAACATTACAATCTATCTTATTTATTTTTTGATAAAAATTTTTCGAAAATATGAATTCCTACTCCAATAATTAACATCTTTTACTTAAAATATTTTTTTTGTCCTTTGAAAATTTATTTGATTATTATTTCTTTACATTTGAAAAATATGCACTCCAATTATGTAATGTTTTTGATGCAGTGTTTGTAATGAATTACTGTTGTTAAGGTTTGAATTTATTAATAATGTGTTAGTTAAATTCTAACTTACAGCCTCTGAAATGCAGTTGATGTACGTCAAAATGTTCAGAAGCCTATTAAATATGTTTTTTACTTTAACTTCATGCCAAGATTAATTTTTCTAATATATTTTATTTTACTGCAAATGTCCTTTTCAATGTCCAATATTTTACAAATAGTTTGCTCTTCACGGTTAATGTTTTGTTGTTTATGCAATTTTATGATCTTAGAATTAAATTGTTTTTATAAAAAAATAGGAAGTTTTTCACTTGTAATAGATGGACATTTTTTTATTTTTTCTTAGTGCTATTTCTCTATGAATATATTCCAATTGATTTAATATTTTTTCAAATATTTTAATAACCTAATAAGCTTTAAAAGAATATTTTGTTGTCCATAAAGTCTTTGTAAACAATAATAATTTTCCAATATAAAATATTTTTCATTTTTTCAAGTATTCATACAGACTTACTCTAATTTTTTTCATTTATAGAATATATTGTAGCCATAAGAGTGGATAATGAATTCTGGTTTATGTCTTCAACTATTTAAACCTTTGGAAGTCCTCTTTGATTGTAAGTTATATTTACTTCAAAATGTCTTTATTTAAATATATGAATAAATTTTTTTTTTATCTTTGATCAGTCTAATATTATATTTTAATTCATTTTCTTACCTTCAGTTCAATATTATTATTTCTTTATGTTCGAAAAATATGCACTCCAATTATGTAATGTTTTTGATGCAGTGATTTTATGGAATTAGTTGTTGCTAAGGTTTGATTTTTTTAATTATTTGTTACATAAATTTTAACTTACAGCCTCTATAATCCACTTCATGTATGTCAAAATGTTCAGAAGGCTATTAAATATGTTTTTTCCTTTAACTTCATGCAAAGTTTAAATTTTCTAATATATTTATTTATATAAAAATCTTTAATTTAATCTGATACTTGATTGTGTTATAAAATGTACTTCTGTTCCTTCATTCTTTCTTAGTCTAAAAGTTTCTCCTTTTTAATATTGTATTTCCTTTTTCCTTTTATTAAAGAAATAATATGACTGTTCTAAAATATTATACAATTCTGTTACATTTAAATTCTACTACAATGTTGCAAGATTTTTAAGAAAAATATTTTGAGAGTTTTATTAACAGAAAATATGTAAAATAAAAGGAAATTTTCCTAGAGTTTGTGCATTTAGATGTGTTTTTTTAAATAATCTGAAACCAAAGGACCTTTTCTCAGAAATGTTATTTTGTGATAAGAAAATTTTAAAAATTGGTGTTGCCATTTTCAGTTTTATTTAGTGAATATTCTTCACTACATGTTTGTTTTATGTATTATAATCTTACCTTTATCAGCTTGAATGTCTTCATGTAAAGTATTTCTTCCCAATAAAAGTTCTGAACTTTAATTTTACTGCAAATGTCCTTTTCAGTGTCCAATCTTTTATAAATAGTTTGCTCTTCATGGTTAATGTTGTATTGTTTATACAAATTGATGATCATAAATTATAGTTTTTATAAGGAAAATAGGAATTTTTTCACCTGTAATAGTTGGAAATTATTTTTTTACTTTTTCTTAGTGATATATCTCTATGAATATATTCCAATTCATTTACTATTATTACAAATGTTCTAATAAACTAATAAATTTAAAAAGAATCATATGTTTTTCTTAAAGTTTTGTTAAACAATAATATCTCTCCAACATAAATTATTTTTCATTTTTTCAAGTATTCATGCAGACTTACTGTAATTTTATTTTATTACGGAATATATTGTGCAAAAGAGTGGATAATGATGTCTGGTTTATGTCTTCACTTATTTTAAACTTTGGTATTCCTCTTTTATTTTAAGTTGTGTTTACTTCAAAAAATCTTTATTTAAATATTAGATTAAATTATTTTTGTTTACTTGGAATAAACATGTTTGAAATGGAATACCTTTTTCTTTTCACATTCATCTTAAGTACAGTTATTTTTACTTTAAATATCTTTGATTTCTTGTATTTATTTAAAATAGTTTGTATAATATTGATCCCTCCATTCTCTTTATAATGATTGTAATTTATTCCACCATATTTTGTTATTTGTATTTAATACTTAGAAACTAATGATTACCTATCATTACAATCTATCTTACCTATGGTTTGATAAAATGTTTTTCGAAAATATGAATTCCTACTCCAATAATTAACATCTTTTATTTCAAATGAACATTATTTTATTAAAATACCCATTAAAATTTTATAAATGTTTTATTTAGAAAAGATTTAACCAGCTTATGGATACATTCCTTGTTTTATGACATAGATTTGAGATTAATTTTCCCTTTTATAATATTTATTGCCCATTGATGTGTTATGTTATTATATGCTTTCTTTTATGTTCATAGAAAATTTAAGAGGAATATATCGAAAATCTTCGCTATATTTTTTATCTTTGATCAGTCTAATATTATATTTTAATTCATTTTCTTACCTTCAGTAAAAGTAATCTGTGTGAAATTTATTTGATTATTATTGCTTTACATTTGAAAAATACGCACTCGAATTACGTAAAGTTTTTGATGGCTTGATTGTATGGAATTAGTATTGCTAAAGTTTGAATTAATTAATAATGTGTTAGATAAATTTTAACTTACAGCCTCTGAAATGCACTTGATATCAATTTTCCCTTCAGTAGTCAAAATGTTCAGAAGTCTCGTAAATATGTTTTTTCCTGTAACTTCATGCAACGTTTAACTTTTCTAATATATTTATTTATTTAAAAATCTTTAATTTGAGGTGATACTTGCTTGTATTATAAAATGTACTTCTGTTCCTTAATTGTTTCCTAGTCTAAAAGTTTCTCCTTTTTAATATAATATTTCTTTTTTCCTTTTACTTAATGTATAATGTGACAATTCTGAAACATTGGACAGTTTTTTTACATTTAAGTTCGACTACAATGTTTCAAATTTTTAAGAAAAATGATTTGAGAATTTTATTAACAGAACATATGTAAAATAAAGAGAAATTCTCCTAGAGTTTGTGCATTTAGAATTGCTTTTTTGAAGAATTGGAAACTAAAGGACCTTTTCTCAGAAGTGTTATTTTGTTTTATGTAAAAAGAAGAAATTTTTAAAGTTGGTATTGACATTTTCTGTTTTATTTAGTGATTATTCTTGGCCAAATGTTTGTTTTATATAACATTATCTTACCTTTATCAGCATGAATGTATTCATGTATAAAATATTTCTTCAGATTGAAAGTTCTGAGCTTTTATTTTACTGCAAATGTCCTTTTCAATGTCCAATCTTTTATAAATAGTTTGCTCTTCATGGTTAATGTTTTGCTGTTTATGCAATTTGATGATCATAGAATTAAATTGTTTTTATAAAAAATAGGAAGTGTTTCACATATGATAGATGGTGTTTTTTTTTTTTTTATCTTTTCTTAGTGATATTTCTCTATGAATATATTCCAATTCATTTAATATTTTTTCAAATGTTTTTAATAACCTAATAAGTTTATAAAGAATATTTTATTGTCCATAAAGTCTTTGTAAACAATAATATTTTTCCAATATAAAACATTTTTAATTTTTTCAATTATTCATACGGACTTACTTTAATTTTTTTATTTATAGAATATATTGTAGCCATAAGAGTGGGTAATGATTTCTGGTGTATGTCTTCAACTATTTGTACCTTTGGAATTACTCTTTGATTGTAAGTTGTGTTTACTTCAAAAAGTCTTTATTTAAATATATGAATAAATTATTTTTGTTTATAGTTCGAATAAACATGTTTGAAAACAATGCCTTTTTTTAAGTTCATCTTCAGTATAGTTATTTTTCAATTTAAAAATCTTTGATTTCTTTTATTTATTATAAGTAGTTTGTATAATATTGATCCCTCCATTCACTTTATAGTGATTTTAATTTATTCCACTTATTTTGTCAATGGTATTTAATACTTCGAAACTAATTGTTACCTAACATTACAATCTATCTTGTTTAATTTATGATAAAAATTTTTCGAAAATATTTATTCCTTTTGCAATAATTAACATCTTTTACTTAAAATATTTTTTTTGTCCTTTGAAAATTTATTTGATTATTATTTCTTTACATTTGAAAAATATGCACTCCAATTATGTAATGTTTTTGATGCAGTGTTTGTAATGAATTACTGTTGTTAAGGTTTGAATTTATTAATAATGTGTTAGTTAAATTCTAACTTACAGCCTCTGAAATGCAGTTGATGTATGTCAAAATGTTCAGATGCCTATTAAATATGTTTTTTACTTTAACTTCATTCCAAGATTAATTTTTCTAATATATTTCATTTTACTGCAAATGTCCTTTTCAATGTCCAATATTTTACAAATAGTTTGCTCTTCACGGTTAATGTTTTGTTGTTTATGCAATTTGATGATCTTAGAATTAAATTGTTTTTATAAAAAAATAGGAAGTTTTTCACTTGTAATAGATGGACATTTTTTTATTTTTTCTTAGTGATATTTCTCTATGAATATATTCCAATTGATTTAATATTTTTTCAAATATTTTAATAACCTAATAAGCTTTAAAAGAATATTTTGTTGTCCATAAAGTCTTTGTAAACAATAATATTTTTCCAATATAAAATATTTTTCATTTTTTCAAGTATTCATACAGACTTACTCTAATTTTTTTTATTTATAGAATATATTGTAGCCATAAGAGTGGATAATGAATTCTGGTTTATGTCTTCAACTATTTAAACCTTTGGAAGTCCTCTTTGATTGTAAGTTGTATTTACTTCAAAATGTCTTTATTTAAATATATGAATAAATTATTTTTTATCTTTGATCAGTCTAATATTATATTTTAATTCATTTTCTTACCTTCAGTTCAATATTATTATTTCTTTATGTTCGAAAAATATGCACTCCAATTATGTAATGTTTTTGATGCAGTGATTTTATGGAATTAGTTGTTGCTAAGGTTTGATTTTTTTAATTATTTGTTACATAAATTTTAACTTACAGCCTCTATAATCCACTTGATGTATGTCAAAATGTTCAGAAGGCTATTAAATATGTTTTTCCTTTAACTTCATGCAAAGTTTAAATTTTCTAATATATTTATTTATATAAAAATCTTTAATTTAAGCTGATACTTGATTGTGTTATAAAATGTACTTCTGTTCCTTCATCCTTTCTTAGTCTAAAAGTTTCTCCTTTTTAATATTGTATTTCCTTTTTCCTTTTATTAAAGAAATAATATGACTATTCTAAAATATTATACAATTCTTTTACATTTAAATTCTACTACAATGTTGCAAGATTTTTAAGAAAAATATTTTGAGAGTTTTATTAACAGAAAATATGTAAAATAAAAGGAAATTTTCCTAGAGTTTGTGCATTTAGATTTGTTTTTTTAAATAATCTGAAACCAAAGGACCTTTTCTCAGAAGTGTTATTTTGTGATGAGAAAATTTTAAAAATTGGTGTTGCCAAAATATAGGCATAATTTTCAGTTTTATTTAGTGAATATTCTTCACTACATGTTTGTTTTATGTAACATAATCTTACCTTTATCAGCTTGAATGTCTTCATGTAAAGTATTTCTTCCCAATAAAAGTTCTGAACTTTAATTTTACTGCAAATGTCCTTTTCAGTGTCCAATCTTTTATAAATAGTTTGCTCTTCATGGTTAATGTTGTATTGTTTATACAAATTGATGATCATAAATTATAGTTTTTATAAGGAAAATAGGAATTTTTTCACCTGTAATAGTTGGAAATTATTTTTTTACTTTTTCTTAGTGATATATCTCTATGAATATATTCCAATTCATTTACTATTATTACAAATGTTCTAATAAACTAAAAAATTTAAAAAGAATCATATGTTTTTCTTAAAGTTTTGTTAAACAATAATATCTCTCCAACATAAATTATTTTTCATTTTTTCAAGTATTCATGCAGACTTACTGTAATTTTATTTTATTTACAGATTATGTTGTGCAATAAGAGTGGATAATGATGTCTGGTTTATGTCTTCACTTAATTTAAACTTTGGTATTCCTCTTTTATTGTAAGTTGTGTTTACTTCAAAAAATCTTTATTTAAAAATTGGATTAAATTATTTTTGTTTACTTGGAATAAACATGTTTTAAATGGAATACCTTTTTCTTTTCACATTCATCTTAAGTACAGTTATTTTTACTTTAAATATCTTTGATTTCTTATATTTATTTAAAATAGTTTGTATAATATTGATCCCTCCATTCTCTTTATAATGATTGTAATTTATTCCACCATATTTTGTTATTTGTATTTAATACTTAGAAACTAATGATTACCTATCATTACAATCTATCTTACCTATGGTTTGATAAAATGTTTTTCGAAAATATGAATTCCTACTCCAATAATTAACATCTCTTTTATTTCAAATGAACATTATTTTATTAAAAAACCCTTTAAAATATTATAAATGTATTATATAGAAAAGATTTAACCAGTTTATGGATACATTCCTTGTTTTATGACATTGATTTGAGATCAATTTTCCCTGTTATAATATTTATTGCCCATTCATGTGTTATGTTATTATATGCTTTCTTTTATGTTCATATAAAATTTAAGAGGAATATATCGAAAATCTTCGTTATATTTTTCATCTTTGATCAGTCTAATATTATATTTTAATTCATTTTCTTAACTTCAGTAAAAGTAATCTGTGTGAAATTTATTTGATTATTATTGCTTTACATTTGAAAAATACGCACTCCAATTACGTAAAGTTTTTGATGGCATGATTGTATGGAATTAGTATTGCTAAAGTTTGAATTAATTAATAATGTGTTAGATAAATTTTAACTTACAGCCTCTGAAATGCACTTGATATCAATTTTCCCTTCTTTATTCAATATGTTCATATGTCTCGTAAATATGTTTTTTCCTGTAACTTCATGCAACGTTTAACTTTTCTAATATATTTATTTAAAAATCTTTAATTTGAGGTGATACTTGCTTGTATTATAAAATGTACTTCTGTTTCTTAATTGTTTCCTAGTCTAAAAATTTCTCCTTTTTAATATAATATTTCTTTTTTCCTTTTATTTAATGTATAATGTGACAATTCTGAAACATTGGACACTTTTTTTACATTTAAATTCGACTTCATTGTTTAAAATTTTATTAACAGAAAATATGTAAAATAAAGAGAAATTCTCCTAGAGTTTGTGCACTTAGAATTGTTTTTTTGAAGAATTGGAAACTAAAGGAATTTTTCTCAGAAGTGTTATTTTGTTTTATGTAAAAAGAAGAAATTTTTAAAGTTGGTATTGCCATTTTCTGTTTTATTTAGTGATTATTCTTGGCCAAATGGTTGTTTTATATAACATTATCTTACCTTTATCAGCATGAATGTATTCATGTATAAAATATTTCTTCAGATTGAAAGTTCTGAGCTTTTATTTTACTGCAAATGTCCTTTTCAATGTCCAATCTTTTATAAATAGTTTGCTCTTCATGGTTAATGTTTTGCTGTTTATGCAATTTGATGATCATAGAATTAAATTGTTTTTATAAAAAATAGGAAGTTTTTCACATATGATAGATGGTGTTTTTTTTTTTTATCTTTTCTTAGTGATATTTCTCTATGAATATATTCCAATTCATTTAATATTTTTCAAATGTTTTTAATAACCTAATAAGTTTATAAAGAATATTTTATTGTCCATAAAGTCTTTGTAAACAATAATATTTTTCCAATATAAAATTTTTAATTTTTTCAATTATTCATACGGACTTACTTTAATTTTTTTATTTATAGAATATATTGTAGCCATAAGAGTGGATAATGATTTCTGGTGTATGTCTTCAACTATTTGGAATTTTGGAATTACTCTTTGATTGTAAGTTGTGTTTACTTCAAAAAGTCTTTATTTAAATAAATGAATAAATTATTTTTGTTTATAGTTCGAATAAACATGTTTGAAATGCAATGTCTTTTTTTTAAGTTCATCTTAAGTATAGTTATTTTTCCATTTCATAATCTTTGATTTCTTGTATGTATTATAAGTAGTTTGTATAATAATGATATCTCCATTCTCTTTATAGTGATTTTAATTTATTCCACTTATTTTGACATTGCTATTTAATACTTAGAAACTAATTGTTACCTATCATTACAATTTATCTTATTTATTGTTTGATAAAAATTCTTCGAAAATATGAATTCCTACTCCAATAATTAACATCTTTTACTTAAAATATTATTTTTTTTTTGTCCTTTGAAAATTTATTTGATTATTATTTCTTTACATTTGAAAAATATGCACTCCAATTATGTAATGTTTTTGATGCAGTGTTTGTAATGAATTACTGTTGTTAAGCTTTGAATTTATTAATAATGTGTTAGTTAAATTCTAACTTACAGCCTCTGAAATGCACTTGATGTATGTCAAAATGTTCAGAAGTCTGTTAAATATGTTTTTTCCTTTAACTTCATGCCAAGATTAATTTTTCTAATATATTTCATTTTACTGCAAATGTCCTTTTCAATGTCCAATATTTTATAAATAGTTTGCTCTTCACGGTTAATGTTTTGCTGTTTATGCAATTTGATGATCATAGAATTAAATTGTTTTTATAAAAAAATAGGAAGTTTTTCACCTGTATTAGATGGACATTTTTTTATTTTTTTTTAGTGATATTTCTCTATGAATATATTCCAATTGGTTTAATATTTTTTCAAATATTTTAATAACCTAATAAGTTTAAAAAGAATATTTTGTTGTCCATAAAGTCTTTGTAAACAATAATATTTTTCCAATATAAAATATTTTTCATTTTTTCAAGTATTCATACTGACTAACTCTAAGTTTTTTTTATTTATTGTAGCATTAAGAATGGAAAATGATTTCTGGTTTATGTCTCCATTTGTTTGAACCTTTGGAATTGCTCTTTCATTGTAAGTTGTTTTTTCTTTAAAAAGTCTTTATTTTAATATATGAATAAACTATTTTTGTTCATAGTTGGAATAAACATGTTTGAAATAGAATGCCTTTTTTTTCATTAATCTTTTAAGTATAGTTATTTTTCAATTTAAATATATTTGATTTGTTGTATTTATTTAAAATAGTTTGAATAATATTGATCCCTCCATTCTCATTGTAATGACTTTAATTTATACCACATATTTTGTTATTGGTATTTAATACTTAAAAACTAATTGTTACCTATCATTACAATCTATTTTATTTTTTGTTTGATAAAAATTCTTCTAAAATATGAATTCCTACTCCAATAATTAACATCTTTTAATTAAAATGATTATTATTATTTTTGTAAAATTCCCCTTTAAATATTATAAATGGATTTTTTTTTTTGAAAAGATTTCGCCTCTTTATTGATGCATTCCTTGTTTTATGACAATGATATGAGATCAAATTTCCCTTTTATAATTTTTTTTTCCATTGTTGTTACGTTATTGTATATTTCTTTTATTTTGTTATAAAATTTAAGAGGAATACATCAAATACGTTTGCTGTATTTTTTTATCTTTGATCAGTTTAATATTATATTTTAATTCATTTTCTTACCTTCAGTAAAAGTAATTACTTGGAAATTGATTTAATTATTATTGCTTTACATTTGAAAAATATACACTCCAATTATGTAATGTTTTTGATGCCGTGATTGTATGGAATTAGTATTGCTAAAGTTTGAATTTATTAATAATGTGTTAGTTAAATTTTAACTTACAGCCTCTGGAATGCACTTGACGTAAGTCAAAATGTTCAGAAGTCTATTAAATATGTTTTTTCCTTTAACATTATTCAAATTTTAACTTATCTAATATATTTATTTAACCAAAAATCTTTAATTTGAGGTGATACTTGCTTGTATTATAAATTGTAATTCTGTTCCTTCATTGTTTCCTAGTCTAAAATTTCTCCTTTTTAATATAATATTTCTTCTTTCATTTTATTTAATGTGTAATGTGACAATTCTGAAACATTGGACAGTTTTTTTACATTTAAGTTCGACTACAATGTTTCAAATTTTTAAGAAAAATGATTTGAGAATTTTATTAACAGAAAATATGTAAAATAAAGAGAAATTCTCCTAGAGTTTGTGCATTTAGAATTGCTTTTTTGAAGAATTGGAAACTAAAGGACCTTTTCTCAGAAGTGTTATTTTGTTTTATGTAAAAAGAAGAAATTTTTAAAGTTGGTATTGACATTTTCTGTTTTATTTAGTGATTATTCTTGGCCAAATGTTTGTTTTATATAACATAATCTTACCTTTATCAGCATGAATGTATTCATGTATAAAATATTTCTTCAGATTGAAAGTTCTGAGCTTTTATTTTACTGCAAATGTTCTTTTCAATGTCCAATCTTTTATAAATAGTTTGCTCTTCATGGTTAATGTTTTGCTGTTTATGCAATTTGATGATCATAAAATTAAATTGTTTTTATAAAATATAGGAAGTTTTTCACCTATGATAGATGGTGTTTTTTTTTTTTATCTTTTCTTAGTGATATTTCTCTATGAATATATTCCAATTGGTTTAATATTTTTTCAAATATTTTAATAACCTAATAAGTTTAAAAAGAATATTTTGTTGTCCATAAAGTCTTTGTAAACAATAATATTTTTCCAATATAAAATATTTTTAATTTTTTCAATTATTCATACGGACTTACTTTAATTTTTTTTATTTATAGAATATATTGTAGCCATAAGAGTGGATAATGATTTCTGGTGTATGTCTTCAACTATTTGGAATTTTGGAATTACTCTTTGATTGTAAGTTGTGTTTACTTCAAAAAGACTTTATTTAAATAAATGAATAAATTATTTTTGTTTATAGTTCGAATAAACATGTTTGAAATGCAATGTCTTTTTTTTAAGTTTATCTTAAGTATAGTTATTTTTCCATTTCATAATCTTTGATTTCTTGTATGTATTATAAGTAGTTTGTATAAAAATGATCTCTCCATTCTCTTTATAGTGATTTTAATTTATTCCACTTATTTTGACATTGGTATTTAGTACTTAGAAACTAATTGTTACCTATCATTACAATTTATCTTATTTATGTTTTGATAAATATTCTTCGAAAATATGAATTCCTACTCCAATAATTAACATCTTTTACTTAAAATATTATTTTTTTTTTGTCCTTTGAAAATTTATTTGATTATTATTTCTTTTCATTTGAAAAATATGCACTCCAATTATGTAATGTTTTTGATGCAGTGTTTGTAATGAATTACTGTTGTTAAGCTTTGAATTTATTAATAATGTGTTAGTTAAATTCTAACTTACAGCCTCTGAAATGCACTTGATGTATGTCAAAATGTTCAGAAGTCTATTAAATATGTTTTTTCCTTTAACTTCATGCCAAGATTAATTTTTCTAATATATTTTATTTTACTGCAAATGTCCTTTTCAATGTCCAATATTTTATAAATTGTTTGCTCTTCACGGTTAATGTTTTGCTGTTTATGCAATTTGATGATCATAGAATTAAATTGTTTTTATAAAAAAATAGGAAGTTTTTCACCTGTATTAGATGGACATTTTTTTATTTTTTCTTAGTGATATTTCTCTATGAATATATTCCAATTGGTTTAATATTTTTTCAAATATTTTAATAACCTAATAAGTTTATAATGTATATTTTATTGTCCATAAAGTCTTTGTAAACAATAATATTTTTCCAATATAAAATATTTTTCATTTTTTCAAGTATTCATACTGACTAACTCTAAGTTTTTTTTATTTATTGTAGCATTAAGAATGGAAAATGATTTCTGGTTTATGTCTCCATTTGTTTGAACCTTTGGAATTGCTCTTTTATTGTAAGTTGTTTTTTCTTCAAAAAGTCTTTATTTTAATATATGAATAAACTATTTTTGTTCATATTTGCAATAAACATGTTTGAAATGCAATGCCTTTTTTTTACATTAATCTTTTAAGATTAGTTATTTTTCCATTTAAATATGTTTGATTTCTTGTATTTAATTAAAATAGTTTGAATAATATTGATCCCTCTATTCTCATTATAGTAATTTTAATTTATACCACATATTTTGTCATTGGTATTTAATACTTAGAAACTAATGGTTACTTATCATTATAATCTATCTTATTTTTTGTTTGATAAAACTTCTTCGAAAATATAAATTCCTACTCCAATAATTATCATCTTTTACTTAAGATGAATATTATTATTTTTGTAAAATTCCTTTTTAAATATTATAAATGTTTTTTTTTTTTTGAAAAGATTTCACCTGATTATTGATTCATTTCTGGTTTTATGATATTGATTTGTGATCAATTTTCCCTTTTATAATATTTTTTGTCCATTGCTGTTACGTTATTATATAATTCTTTTATTTTGTTATAAAATTTAAGAGGAATACATCAAATACGTTTGCTGTATTTTTTTATCTTTGATCAGTTTAATATTATATTTTAATTCATTTTCTTACCTTCTGTAAAAGTAATCACTTGGAAATTGATTTGATTATTATTTTTTACATTTGAAAAATATACACTCCAATTATGTAATGTTTTTGATGCCGTGATTGTATGTAATTAGTATTGCTAAAGTTTGAATTTATTAATAATGTGTTAGTTGAATTTTAACTTACAGCCTCTGGAATGCACTTGACGTAAGTCAAAATGTTCAGAAGTCTATTAAATATGTTTTTTCGTTTAACTTTATTCTCAAATTTTAACTTATCTAATATATTTATTTAACCAAAAATCTTTAATTTGAGGTGATACTTGCTTGTATTATAAATTGTAATTCTGTTCCTTCATTGTTTCCTAGTCTAAAATTTCTCCTTTTTAATATAATATTTCTTTTTTCCTTTTATTTAATGTGTAATGTGACAATTCTGAAACATTGGACAGTTTTTTTACATTTAAGTTCGACTACAATGTTTCAAATTTTTAAGAAAAATGATTTGAGAATTTTATTAACAGAACATATGTAAAATAAAGAGAAATTCTCCTAGAGTTTGTGCATTTAGAATTGCTTTTTTGAAGAATTGGAAACTAAAGGACCTTTTCTCAGAAGTGTTATTTTGTTTTATGTAAAAAGAAGAAATTTTTAAAGTTGGTATTGACATTTTCTGTTTTATTTAGTGATTATTCTTGGCCAAATGTTTGTTTTATATAACATTATCTTACCTTTATCAGCATGAATGTATTCATGTATAAAATATTTCTTCAGATTGAAAGCTCTGAGCTTTTATTTTACTGCAAATGTTCTTTTCAATGTCCAATCTTTTATAAATAATTTGCTCTTCATGGTTAATGTTTTGCTGTTTATGCAATTTGATGATCATAGAATTAAATTGTTTTTATAAAAAAATTGGAAGTTTTTCACCAATAATAGATGGTTTTTTTTTTTTTTTTTTTTTTTTTTTTTAAATCTTCTTAGTGATATTTCTCTATGAATATATTCCAATTCATTTAATATTTTTTCAAATGTTTTTAATAACCTAATAAGTTTATAAAGAATATTTGATTGTCCATAAAGTCTTTGTAAACAATAATATTTTTCCAATATAAAATATTTTTAATTTTTTCAATTATTCATACGGACTTACTTTAATTTTTTTTATTTATAGAATATATTGTAGCCATAAGAGTGGATAATGATTTCTGGTGTATGTCTTCAACTATTTGGAATTTTGGAATTACTCTTTGATTGTAAGTTGTGTTTACTTCAAAAAGACTTTATTTAAATAAATGAATAAATTATTTTTGTTTATAGTTCGAATAAACATGTTTGAAATGCAATGTCTTTTTTTTAAGTTCATCTTAAGTATAGTTATTTTTCCATTTCATAATCTTTGATTTCTTGTATGTATTATAAGTAGTTTGTATAATAATGATCTCTCCATTCTCTTTATAGTGAGTGATTTTAATTTATTCCACTTATTTTGACATTGGTATTTAATACTTAGAAACTAATTGTTACCTATCATTACAATTTATCTTATTTATTGTTTGATAAAAATTCTTCGAAAATATGAATTCCTACTCCAATAATTAACATCTTTTACTTAAAATATTATTTTTTTTTTGTCCTTTGAAAATTTATTTGATTATTATTTCTTTACATTTGAAAAATATGCACTCCAATTATGTAATGTTTTTGATGCAGTGTTTGTAATGAATTACTGTTGTTAAGCTTTGAATTTATTAATAATGTGTTAGTTAAATTCTAACTTACAGCCTCTGAAATGCACTTGATGTATGTCAAAATGTTCAGAAGTCTATTAAATATGTTTTTCGTTTAACTTCATGCCAAGATTAATTTTTCTAATATATTTTATTTTACTGCAAATGTCCTTTTCAATTTTCAAATATTATGTAAATAGTTTGCTCTTCACGGTTAATGTTTTGCTGTTTATGCAATTTGATGATCATAGAATTAAATTGTTTTTATAAAAAAATAGGAAGTTTTTCACCTGTATTAGATGGACATTTTTTTATTTTTTCTTAGTGATATTTCTCTATGAATATATTCCAATTGATTTAATATTTTTTCAAATATTTTAATAACCTAATAAGCTTTAAAAGAATATTTTGTTGTCCATAAAGTCTTTGTAAACAATAATATTTTTCCAATATAAAATATTTTTCATTTTTTCAAGTATTCATACTGACTAACTCAAAGTATTTTTTATTTATAGAATATATTGTAGCATTAAAAATGGAAAATGATTTCTGGTTTATGTCTCCATTTGTTTGAACCTTTGGAATTGCTCTTTTATTGTAAGTTGTTTTTTCTTCAAAAAGTCTTTATTTTAATATATGAATAAACTATTTTTGTTCATATTTGTAATAAACATGTTTGAAATGCAATGCCTTTTTTTTACATTAATCTTTTAAGATTAGTTATTTTTCCGTTTAAATATGTTTGATTTCTTGTATTTATTTAAAATAGTTTGAATAATGTTGATCCCTCTATTCTCATTATAGTAATTTTAATTTATTCCACATATTTTGTCATTGGTATTTAATACTTAGAAACTAATGGTTACCTATCATTACAATCTATTTTATTTTTTGTTTGATAAAAATTCTTCGAAAATATAAATTCCTACTCCAATAATTATCATCTTTTACTTAAGATGAATATTATTATTTTTGTAAAATTCCTTTTTAAATATTATAAATGTTTTTTTTTTTGAAAAGATTTCATGTGATTATTGATTCCTTTCTGGTTTTATGATATTGATTTGTGATCAATTTTCCCTTTTATAATATTTTTTGTCCATTGCTGTTACGTTATTATATAATTCTTTTATTTTGTTATAAAATTTAAGAGGAATACATCAAATACGTTTGCTGTATTTTTTTTATCTTTGATCAGTTTAATATTATATTTTAATTCATTTTCTTACCTTCAGTAAAAGTAGTCACTTGGAAATTGATTTGATTATTATTTTTTACATTTGAAAAATATACACACCAATTATGTAATGTTTTTGATGCCGTGATTGTATGGAATTAGTATTGCTAAAGTTTGAATTTATTAATAATGTGTTAGTTAAATTTTAACTTACAGCCTCTGGAATGCACTTGACTAAGTCAAAATGTTCAGAAGTCTATTAAATATGTTTTTTCGTTTAACTTTATTCTCAAATTTTAACTTATCTAATATATTTATTTAACCAAAAATCTTTAATTTGAGGTGATACTTGCTTGTATTATAAATTGTAATTCTGTTCCTTCATTGTTTCCTAGTCTAAAAGTTTCTCCTTTTTAATATAATATTTCTTTTTTCCTTTTATTTATTGTATAATGTGACAATTCTGAAACATTGGACAGTTTTTTTACATTTAAGTTCGACTACAATGTTTAAAATTTTAAGGAAAAATGATTTGAGAATTTTATTAACAGAACATATGTAAAATAAAGAGAAATTCTCCTAGAGTTTGTGCATTTAGAATTGCTTTTTTGAAGAATTGGAAACTAAAGGACCTTTTCTCAGAAGTGTTATTTTGTTTTATGTAAAAAGAAGAAATTTTTAAAGTTGGTATTGACATTTTCTGTTTTATTTAGTGATTATTCTTGGCCAAATGTTTGTTTTATATAACATTATCTTACCTTTATCAGCATGAATGTATTCATGTATAAAATATTTCTTCAGATTGAAAAGCTCTGAGCTTTTATTTTACTGCAAATGTTCTTTTCAATGTCCAATCTTTTATAAATAATTTGCTCTTCATGGTTAATGTTTTGCTGTTTATGCAATTTGATGATCATAGAATTAAATTGTTTTTATAAAAAAATAGGAAGTTTTTCACCAATAATAGATGGAGTTTTTTTTTTTTTTTTTTTTTAAATTTTCTTAGTGATATTTCTCTACAAATGTATTCCAATTCATTTAATATTTTTTCAAATGTTTTTAATAACCTAATAAGTTTATAAAGAATATTTGATTGTCCATAAAGTCTTTGTAAACAATAATATTTTTCCAATATAAAATATTTTTAATTTTTTCAATTATTCATACGGACTTACTTTAATTTTTTTTATTTATAGAATATATTGTAGCCATAAGAGTGGATAATGATTTCTGGTGTATGTCTTCAGCTATTTGGAATTTTGGAATTACTCTTTGATTGTAAGTTGTGTTTACTTCAAAAAGTCTTTATTTAAATAAATGAATAAATTATTTTTGTTTATAGTTCGAATAAACATGTTTGAAATGCAATGCCTTTTTTTTAAGTTCATCTTAAGTATAGTTATTTTTCCATTTCATAATCTTTGATTTCTTGTATGTATTGTAAGTAGTTTGTATAATAATGATCTCTCCATTCTCTTTATAGTGATTTTAATTTATTCCACTTATTTTGACATTGGTATTTAGTACTTAGAAACTAATTGTTACCTATCATTACAATTTATCTTATTTATTGTTTGATAAAAATTCTTCGAAAATATGAATTCCTACTCCAAAAATTAACATCTTTTACTTAAATGAACATTATTTTTTTTTGTCCTTTGAAAATTTATTTGATTATTATTTCTTTTCATTTGAAAAAATATGCACTCCAATTATGTAATGTTTTTGATGCAGTGTTTGTAATGAATTACTGTTGTTAAGCTTTGAATTTATTAATAATGTGTTAGTTAAATTCTAACTTACAGCCTCTGAAATGCACTTGATGTATGTCAAAATGTTCAGAAGTCTATTAAATATGTTTTTTCCTTTAACTTCATGCCAAGATTAATTTTTCTAATATATTTTATTTTACTGCAAATGTCCTTTTCAATGTCCAATATTTTATAAATAGTTTGCTCTTCACGGTTAATGTTTTGCTGTTTATGCAATTTGATGATCATATAATTAAATTGTTTTTATAAAAAAATAGGAAGTTTTTCACCTGTATTAGATGGACATTTTTTTATTTTTTCTTAGTGATATTTCTCTATGAATATATTCCAATTGGTTTAATATTTTTTCAAATATTTTAATAACCTAATAAGTTTAAAAAGAATATTTTATTGTCCATAAAGTCTTTGTAAACAATAATATTTTTCCAATATAAAATATTTTTCATTTTTTCAAGTATTCATACTGACTAACTCTAAGTTTTTTTTATTTATTGTAGCATTAAGAATGGAAAATGATTTCTGGTTTATGTCTCCATTTGTTTGACCCTTTGGAATTGCTCTTTTATTGTAAGTTGTTTTTTCTTCAAAAAGTCTTTATTTTAATATATGAATAAACTATTTTTGTTCATATTTGCAATAAACATGTTTGAAATGCAATGCCTTTTTTTACATTAATCTTTTAAGATTAGTTATTTTTCCGTTTAAATATGTTTGATTTCTTGTATTTAATTAAAATAGTTTGAATAATATTGATCCCTCTATTCTCATTATAGTAATTTTAATTTATACCACATATTTTGTCATTGGTATTTAATACTTAGAAACTAATGGTTACTTATCATTATAATCTATCTTATTTTTTGTTTGATAAAACTTCTTCGAAAATATAAATTCCTACTCCAATAATTATCATCTTTTACTTAAGATGAATATTATTATTTTTGTAAAATTCCTTTTTAAATATTATAAATGTTTTTTTTTTTTTAAAAGATATCACCATTATATTGATTCATTTATGTTTTTATGATATTTATTTGTTATCAATATTCAATATTATAATATTTTTTGTCCATTGCTGTTACGTTATTATATAATTCTTTTATTTTGTTATAAAATTTAAGAGGAATACATCAAATACGTTTGCTGTATTTTTTATCTTTGATCAGTTTAATATTATATTTTAATTCATTTTCTTACCTTCTGTAAAAGTAATCACTTGGAAATTGATTTGATTATTATTTTTACATTTGAAAAATATACACTCCAATTATGTAATGTTTTTGATGTCGTGATTGTATGTAATTAGTATTGCTATAGTTTGAATTTATTAATAATGTGTTAGTTAAATTTTAACTTACAGCCTCTGGAATGCACTTGACGTAAGTCAAAATGTTCAGAAGTCTATTAAATATGTTTTTTCCTTTAACTTTATTCAAATTTTAACTTCTCTAATATATTTATTTAACCAAAAATCTTTAATTTGAGGTGATACTTGCTTGTATTATAAATTGTAATTCTGTTGCTTCATTGTTTCTTAGTCTAAAATTTCTCCTTTTTAATATAATATTTCTTTTTTCCTTTTATTTAATGTGTAATGTGACAATTCTGAAACATTGGACAGTTTTTTTACATTTAAGTTCGACTACAATGTTTCAAATTTTTAAGAAAAATGATTTGAGAATTTTATTAACAGAACATATGTAAAATAAAGAGAAATTCTCCTAGAGTTTGTGCATTTAGAATTGCTTTTTTGAAGAATTGGAAACTAAAGGACCTTTTCTCAGAAGTGTTATTTTGTTTTATGTAAAAAGAAGAAATTTTTAAAGTTGGTATTGACATTTTCTGTTTTATTTAGTGATTATTCTTGGCCAAATGTTTGTTTTATATAACATTATCTTACCTTTATCAGCATGAATGTATTCATGTATAAAATATTTCTTCAGATTGAAAGCTCTGAGCTTTTATTTTACTGCAAATGTTCTTTTCAATGTCCAATCTTTTATAAATAATTTGCTCTTCATGGTTAATGTTTTGCTGTTTATGCAATTTGATGATCATAGAATTAAATTGTTTTTATAAAAAAATAGGAAGTTTTTCACCAATAATAGATGGTTTTTTTTTTTTTTTTTTTTTTTTTTTTAATCTTCTTAGTGATATTTCTCTATGAATATATTCCAATTCATTTAATATTTTTTCAAATGTTTTTAATAACCTAATAAGTTTATAAAGAATATTTGATTGTCCATAAAGTCTTTGTAAACAATAATATTTTTCCACTATAAAATATTTTTAATTTTTTCAATTATTCATATGGACTTACTTTAATTTTTTTATTTATAGAATATATTGTAGCCATAAGAGTGGATAATGATTTCTGGTGTATGTCTTCAACTATTTGGAATTTTGGAATTACTCTTTGATTGTAAGTTGTGTTTACTTCAAAAAGACTTTATTTAAATAAATGAATAAATTATTTTTGTTTATAGTTCGAATAAACATGTTTGAAATGCAATGTCTTTTTTTTAAGTTCATCTTAAGTATAGTTATTTTTCCATTTCATAATCTTTGATTTCTTGTATGTATTATAAGTAGTTTGTATAATAATGATCTCTCCATTCTCTTTATAGTGAGTGATTTTAATTTATTCCACTTATTTTGACATTGGTATTTAATACTTAGAAACTAATTGTTACCTATCATTACAATTTATCTTATTTATTGTTTGATAAAAATTCTTCGAAAATATGAATTCCTACTCCAATAATTAACATCTTTTACTTAAAATATTATTTTTTTTTTGTCCTTTGAAAATTTATTTGATTATTATTTCTTAACATTTGAAAAATATGCACTCCAATTATGTAATGTTTTTGATGCAGTGTTTGTAATGAATTACTGTTGTTAAGCTTTGAATTTATTAATAATGTGTTAGTTAAATTCTAACTTACAGCCTCTGAAATGCACTTGATGTATGTCAAAATGTTCAGAAGTCTATTAAATATGTTTTTTCGTTTAACTTCATGCCAAGATTAATTTTTCTAATATATTTTATTTTACTGCAAATGTCCTTTTCAATTTTCAAATATTATGTAAATAGTTTGCTCTTCACGGTTAATGTTTTGCTGTTTATGCAATTTGATGATCATAGAATTAAATTGTTTTTATAAAAAAATAGGAAGTTTTTCACCTGTATTAGATGGACATTTTTTTATTTTTTCTTAGTGATATTTCTCTATGAATATATTCCAATTGATTTAATATTTTTTCAAATATTTTAATAACCTAATAAGCTTTAAAAGAATATTTTGTTGTCCATAAAGTCTTTGTAAACAATAATATTTTTCCAATATAAAATATTTTTCATTTTTTCAAGTATTCATACTGACTAACTCAAAGTATTTTTTATTTATTGTAGCATTAAAAATGGAAAATGATTTCTGGTTTATGTCTCCATTTGTTTGAACCTTTGGAATTGCTCTTTTATTGTAAGTTGTTTTTTCTTCAAAAAGTCTTTATTTTAATATATGAATAAACTATTTTTGTTCATATTTGTAATAAACATGTTTGAAATGCAATGCCTTTTTTTTACATTAATCTTTTAAGATTAGTTATTTTTCCGTTTAAATATGTTTGATTTCTTGTATTTATTTAAAATAGTTTGAATAATGTTGATCCCTCTATTCTCATTATAGTAATTTTAATTTATTCCACATATTTTGTCATTGGTATTTAATACTTAGAAACTAATGGTTACCTATCATTACAATCTATTTTATTTTTTGTTTGATAAAAATTCTTCGAAAATATAAATTCCTACTCCAATAATTATCATCTTTTACTTAAGATGAATATTATTATTTTTGTAAAATTCCTTTTTAAATATTATAAATGTTTTTTTTTTTGAAAAGATTTCATGTGATTATTGATTCCTTTCTGGTTTTATGATATTGATTTGTGATCAATTTTCCCTTTTATAATATTTTTTGTCCATTGCTGTTACGTTATTATATAATTCTTTTATTTTGTTATAAAATTTAAGAGGAATACATCAAATACGTTTGCTGTATTTTTTTATCTTTGATCAGTTTAATATTATATTTTAATTCATTTTCTTACCTTCAGTAAAAGTAGTCACTTGGAAATTGATTTGATTATTATTTTTTACATTTGAAAAATATACACACCAATTATGTAATGTTTTTGATGCCGTGATTGTATGGAATTAGTATTGCTAAAGTTTGAATTTATTAATAATGTGTTAGTTAAATTTTAACTTACAGCCTCTGGAATGCACTTGACTAAGTCAAAATGTTCAGAAGTCTATTAAATATGTTTTTTCGTTTAACTTTATTCTCAAATTTTAACTTATCTAATATATTTATTTAACCAAAAATCTTTAATTTGAGGTGATACTTGCTTGTATTATAAATTGTAATTCTGTTCCTTCATTGTTTCCTAGTCTAAAATTTCTCCTTTTTAATATAATATTTCTTTTTTCCTTTTATTTAATGTGTAATGTGACAATTCTGAAGCATTGGACAGTTTTTTTACATTTAAGTTCGACTACAATGTTTCAAATTTTTAAGAAAAATGATTTGAAAATTTTATTAACAGAACATATGTAAAATAAAGAGAAATTCTCCTAGAGTTTGTGCATTTAGAATTGCTTTTTTGAAGAATTGGAAACTAAAGGACCTTTTCTCAGAAGTGTTATTTTGTTTTATGTAAAAAGAAGAAATTTTTAAAGTTGGTATTGACATTTTCTGTTTTATTTAGTGATTATTCTTGGCCAAATGTTTGTTTTATATAACATTATCTTACCTTTATCAGCATGAATGTATTCATGTATAAAATATTTCTTCAGATTGAAAGCTCTGAGCTTTTATTTTACTGCAAATGTTCTTTTCAATGTCCAATCTTTTATAAATAATTTGCTCTTCATGGTTAATGTTTTGCTGTTTATGCAATTTGATGATCATAGAATTAAATTGTTTTTATAAAAAAATAGGAAGTTTTTCACCAATAATAGATTTTTTTTTTTTTTTTTTTTTTTTTTTTTTAAATTTTCTTAGTGATATTTCTCTACAAATGTATTCCAATTCATTTAATATTTTTTCAAATGTTTTTAATAACCTAATAAGTTTATAAAGAATATTTGATTGTCCATAAAGTCTTTGTAAACAATAATATTTTTCCAATATAAAATATTTTTAATTTTTTCAATTATTCATACGGACTTACTTTAATTTTTTTTATTTATAGAATATATTGTAGCCATAAGAGTGGATAATGATTTCTGGTGTATGTCTTCAGCTATTTGGAATTTTGGAATTACTCTTTGATTGTAAGTTGTGTTTACTTCAAAAAGTCTTTATTTAAATAAATGAATAAATTATTTTTGTTTATAGTTCGAATAAACATGTTTGAAATGCAATGTCTTTTTTTTAAGTTCATCTTAAGTATAGTTATTTTTCCATTTCATAATCTTTGATTTCTTGTATGTATTGTAAGTAGATTGTATAATAATGATCTCTCCATTCTCTTTATAGTGATTTTAATTTATTCCACTTATTTTGACATTGGTATTTAGTACTTAGAAACTAATTGTTACCTATCATTACAATTTATCTTATTTATTGTTTGATAAAAATTCTTCGAAAATATGAATTCTACTCCAATAATTAACATCTTTTACTTAAAATATTATTTTTTTTTTGTCCTTTGAAAATTTATTTGATTATTATTTCTTTTCATTTGAAAAATATGCACTCCAATTATGTAATGTTTTTGATGCAGTGTTTGTAATGAATTACTGTTGTTAAGCTTTGAATTTATTAATAATGTGTTAGTTAAATTCTAACTTACAGCCTCTGAAATGCACTTGATGTATGTCAAAATGTTCAGAAGTCTATTAAATATGTTTTTTCCTTTAACTTCATGCCAAGATTAATTTTTCTAATATATTTTATTTTACTGCAAATGTCCTTTTCAATGTCCAATATTTTATAAATAGTTTGCTCTTCACGGTTAATGTTTTGCTGTTTATGCAATTTGATGATCATAGAATTAAATTGTTTTTATAAAAAAATAGGAAGTTTTTCACCTGTATTAGATGGACATTTTTTTATTTTTTTTTTAGTGATATTTCTCTATGAATATATTCCAATTGGTTTAATATTTTTCAAATATTTTAATAACCTAATAAGTTTAAAAAGAATATTTTATTGTCCATAAAGTCTTTGTAAACAATAATATTTTTCCAATATAAAATATTTTTCATTTTTTCAAGTATTCATACTGACTAACTCTAAGTTTTTTTTATTTATTGTAGCATTAAGAATGGAAAATGATTTCTGGTTTATGTCTCCATTTGTTTGACCCTTTGGAATTGCTCTTTTATTGTAAGTTGTTTTTCTTCAAAAAGTCTTTATTTTAATATATGAATAAACTATTTTTGTTCATATTTGCAATAAACATGTTTGAAATGCAATGCCTTTTTTTACATTAATCTTTTAAGATTAGTTATTTTTCCGTTTAAATATGTTTGATTTCTTGTATTTAATTAAAATAGTTTGAATAATATTGATCCCTCTATTCTCATTATAGTAATTTTAATTTATACCACATATTTTGTCATTGGTATTTAATACTTAGAAACTAATGGTTACTTATCATTATAATCTATCTTATTTTTTGTTTGATAAAACTTCTTCGAAAATATAAATTCCTACTCCAATAATTATCATCTTTTACTTAAGATGAATATTATTATTTTTGTAAAATTCCTTTTTAAATATTATAAATGTTTTTTTTTTTTGAAAAGATTTCACCTGATTATTGATTCATTTCTGGTTTTATGATATTGATTTGTGATCAATATTCCCTTTTATAATATTTTTTGTCCATTGCTGTTACGTTATTATATAATTTCTTTTTATTTTGTTATAAAATTTAAGAGGAATACATCAAATACGTTTGCTGTATTTTTTTATCTTTGATCAGTTTAATATTATATTTTAATTCATTTTCTTACCTTCTGTAAAAGTAATCACTTGGAAATTGATTTGATTATTATTTTTTACATTTGAAAAATATACACTCCAATTATGTAATGTTTTTGATGCCGTGATTGTATGTAATTAGTATTGCTAAAGTTTGAATTTATTAATAATGTGTTAGTTAAATTTTAACTTACAGCCTCTGGAATGCACTTGACGTAAGTCAAAATGTTCAGAAGTCTATTAAATATGTTTTTTCCTTTAACTTTATTCAAATTTTAACTTCTCTAATATATTTATTTAACCAAAAATCTTTAATTTGAGGTGATACTTGCTTGTATTATAAATTGTAATTCTGTTCCTTCATTGTTTCCTAGTCTAAAATTTCTCCTTTTTAATATAATATTTCTTTTTTCCTTTTATTTAATGTGTAATGTGACAATTCTGAAACATTGGACAGTTTTTTTACATTTAAGTTCGACTACAATGTTTCAAATTTTTAAGAAAAATGATTTGAGAATTTTATTAACAGAACATATGTAAAATAAAGAGAAATTCTCCTAGAGTTTGTGCATTTAGAATTGCTTTTTTGAAGAATTGGAAACTAAAGGACCTTTTCTCAGAAGTGTTATTTTGTTTTATGTAAAAAGAAGAAATTTTTAAAGTTGGTATTGACATTTTCTGTTTTATTTAGTGATTATTCTTGGCCAAATGTTTGTTTTATATAACATTATCTTACCTTTATCAGCATGAATGTATTCATGTATAAAATATTTCTTCAGATTGAAAGCTCTGAGCTTTTATTTTACTGCAAATGTTCTTTTCAATGTCCAATCTTTTATAAATAATTTGCTCTTCATGGTTAATGTTTTGCTGTTTATGCAATTTGATGATCATAGAATTAAATTGTTTTTATAAAAAAATAGGAAGTTTTTCACCAATAATAGATGGAGTTTTTTTTTTTTTTTTTTTTTTAAATTTTCTTAGTGATATTTCTCTACAAATGTATTCCAATTCATTTAATATTTTTTCAAATGTTTTTAATAACCTAATAAGTTTATAAAGAATATTTGATTGTCCATAAAGTCTTTGTAAACAATAATATTTTTCCAATATAAAATATTTTTAATTTTTTCAATTATTCATACGGACTTACTTTAATTTTTTTTATTTATAGAATATATTGTAGCCATAAGAGTGGATAATGATTTCTGGTGTATGTCTTCAGCTATTTGGAATTTTGGAATTACTCTTTGATTGTAAGTTGTGTTTACTTCAAAAAGTCTTTATTTAAATAAATGAATAAATTATTTTTGTTTATAGTTCGAATAAACATGTTTGAAATGCAATGTCTTTTTTTTAAGTTCATCTTAAGTATAGTTAATTTTCCATTTCATAATCTTTGATTTCTTGTATGTATTGTAAGTAGTTTGTATAATAATGATCTCTCCATTCTCTTTATAGTGATTTTAATTTATTCCACTTATTTTGACATTGGTATTTAGTACTTAGAAACTAATTGTTACCTATCATTACAATTTATCTTATTTATTGTTTGATAAAAATTCTTCGAAAATATGAATTCCTACTCCAAAAATTAACATCTTTTACTTAAAATATTATTTTTTTTTTGTCCTTTGAAAATTTATTTGATTATTATTTCTTTTCATTTGAAAAATATGCACTCCAATTATGTAATGTTTTTGATGCAGTGTTTGTAATGAATTACTGTTGTTAAGCTTTGAATTTATTAATAATGTGTTAGTTAAATTCTAACTTACAGCCTCTGAAATGCACTTGATGTATGTCAAAATGTTCAGAAGTCTATTAAATATGTTTTTTCCTTTAACTTCATGCCAAGATTAATTTTTCTAATATATTTTATTTTACTGCAAATGTCCTTTTCAATGTCCAATATTTTATAAATAGTTTGCTCTTCACGGTTAATGTTTTGCTGTTTACGCAATTTGATGATCATATAATTAAATTGTTTTTATAAAAAAATAGGAAGTTTTTCACCTGTATTAGATGGACATTTTTTTATTTTTTCTTAGTGATATTTCTCTATGAATATATTCCAATTGGTTTAATATTTTTTCAAATATTTTAATAACCTAATAAGTTTAAAAAGAATATTTTATTGTCCATAAAGTCTTTGTAAACAATAATATTTTTCCAATATAAAATATTTTTCATTTTTTCAAGTATCTGAAACTACAGACTTCTAACTCTAAGTTTTTTTATTTATTTATTGTAGCATTAAGAATGGAAAATGATTTCTGGTTTATGTCTCCATTTGTTTGACCCTTTGGAATTGCTCTTTTATTGTAAGTTGTTTTTTCTTCAAAAAGTCTTTATTTTAATATATGAATAAACTATTTTTGTTCATATTTGCAATAAACATGTTTGAAATGCAATGCCTTTTTTTACATTAATCTTTTAAGATTAGTTATTTTTCCGTTTAAATATGTTTGATTTCTTGTATTTAATTAAAATAGTTTGAATAATATTGATCCCTCTATTCTCATTATAGTAATTTTAATTTATACCACATATTTTGTCATTGGTATTTAATACTTAGAAACTAATGGTTACTTATCATTATAATCTATCTTATTTTTTGTTTGATAAAACTTCTTCGAAAATATAAATTCCTACTCCAATAATTATCATCTTTTACTTAAGATGAATATTATTATTTTTGTAAAATTCCTTTTTAAATATTATAAATGTTTTTTTTTTTTGAAAAGATTTCACCTGATTATTGATTCATTTCTGGTTTTATGATATTGATTTGTGATCAATATTCCCTTTTATAATATTTTTTGTCCATTGCTGTTACGTTATTATATAATTCTTTTATTTTGTTATAAAATTTAAGAGGAATACATCAAATACGTTTGCTGTATTTTTTTATCTTTGATCAGTTTAATATTATATTTTAATTCATTTTCTTACCTTCTGTAAAAGTAATCACTTGGAAATTGATTTGATTATTATTTTTTACATTTGAAAAATATACACTCCAATTATGTAATGTTTTTGATGCCGTGATTGTATGTAATTAGTATTGCTAAAGTTTGAATTTATTAATAATGTGTTAGTTAAATTTTAACTTACAGCCTCTGGAATGCACTTGACGTAAGTCAAAATGTTCAGAAGTCTATTAAATATGTTTTTTCCTTTAACTTTATTCAAATTTTAACTTCTCTAATATATTTATTTAACCAAAAATCTTTAATTTGAGGTGATACTTGCTTGTATTATAAATTGTAATTCTGTTGCTTCATTGTTTCTTAGTCTAAAATTTCTCCTTTTTAATATAATATTTCTTTTTTCCTTTTATTTAATGTGTAATGTGACAATTCTGAAACATTGGACAGTTTTTTTACATTTAAGTTCGACTACAATGTTTCAAATTTTTAAGAAAAATGATTTGAGAATTTTATTAACAGAAAATATGTAAAATGAAGAGAAATTCTCCTAGAGTTTGTGCATTTAGAATTGCTTTTTTGAAGAATTGGAAACTAAAGGACCTTTTCTCAAAAGTGTTATTTTGTTTTATGTAAAAAGAAGAAATTTTTAAAGTTGGTATTGACATTTTCTGTTTTATTTAGTGATTATTCTTGGCCAAATGTTTGTTTTATATAACATTATCTTACCTTTATCAGCATGAATGTATTCATGTATAAAATATTTCTTCAGATTGAAAGCTCTGAGCTTTTATTTTACTGCAAATGTTTTTTTCAATGTCCAATCTTTTATAAATAATTTGCTCTTCATGGTTAATGTTTTGCTGTTTATGCAATTTGATGATCATAGAATTAAATTGTTTTTATAAAAATATAGGAAGTTTTTCACCAATAATAGATGTTTTTTTTTTTTTTTTTTTTTTTAAATTTTCTTAGTGATATTACTCTACAAATGTATTCCAATTCATTTAATATTTTTTCAAATGTTTTTTATAACCTAATAAGTTTATAAAGAATATTTTATTGTCCATAAAGTCTTTGTAAACAATAATATTTTTCCAATATAAAATATTTTTAATTTTTTCAATTATTCATACGGAGTTACTTTAATTTTTTTTATTTATAGAATATATTGTAGCCATAAGCGTGGATAATGATTTCTTGTGTATGTCTTCAACTATTTGGAATTTTGGAATTACTCTTTGATTGTTAGTTGTGTTTACTTCAAAAAGTCTTTATTTAAATAAATGAATAAATTATTTTTGTTTATAGTTCGAATAAACATGTTTGAAATGCAATGCCTTTTTTTAAGTTCATCTTAAGTAAAGTTATTTTTCAATTTAAAAATCTTTGATTTCTTGTATTTATTATAAGTAGTTTGTATAATATTGATCCCTCCATTCTCTGTATAGTGATTTTAATTTATTCCACTTATTTTGTCAATGGTATTTAATATTTAGAAACTAATTGTTACCTAACATTACAATCTATCTTATTTATTGTTTGATAAAAATTCTTCGAAAATATGAATTCCTACTCCAATAATTAACATCTTTTACTTAAAGTATTTTTTTTGTCCTTTGAAAATTTATTTGATTATTATTACTTTACATTTGAAAAATATGCACTCCACTTATGTAATGTTTTTGTTGCAGTGTTTGTAATGAATTACTGTTGTTAAGGTTTGAATTTATTAATAATGTGTTAGTTAAATTCTAACTTACAGCCTCTGAAATGCACTTGATGTATGTCAAAATGTTCAGAAGTCTATTAAATATGTTTTTTCCTTTAACTTCATGCCAAGATTAATTTTTCTAATATATTTTATTTTACTGCAAATGTCCTTTTGAATGTCCAATATTTTATAAATTGTTTGCTCTTCACGGTTAATGTTTTGCTGTTTATGCAATTTGATGATCATAGAATTAAATTGTTTTTATAAAAAAATACGAAGTTTTTCACCTGTAATATATGGACATTTTTTTATTATTTCTTAGTGATATTTCTTAATGAATATATTCCAATTGGTTTAATATTTTTTCAAATATTTTAATAACCTAATAAGTTTAAAAAGAATATTTTATTGTCCATAAAGTCTTTGTAACAAATAATATTTTTCCAATATAAAATATTTTTCATTTTTTCAAGTATTCACACAGACTTACTCTAATTTTTTTTATTTACAGAATATATTGTAGCATTAAGAGTGGAAAATGATTTCTGGTTTATGTCTCCACTTATTTGAACCTTTGGAATTACTCTTTTATTGTAAGCTGTTTTTTTTTCAAAAAGTCTTTATTTTAATATATGAATAAACTATTTTTGTTCATATTTGGAATAAACATGTTTGAAATGCAATGCCTTTTTTTTACATTAATCTTTTAAGATTAGTTATTTTTCCATTTAAATATGTTTGATTTCTTGTATTTATTTAAAATAGTTTGAATAATGTTGATCCCTCTATTCTCATTATAGTAATTTTAATTTATTCCACATATTTTGTTATTGGTATTTAATACTTAGAAACTAATGGTTACCTATCATTATAATCTATCTTATTTTTTGTTTGATAAAACTTCTTCGAAAATATAAATTCCTACTCTAATAATTATCATCTTTTATTTAAGATGAATATTATTATTTTTGTAAAATTCCCTTTTAAATATTATAAATGTTTTTTTTTTTTTTTGAAAAGATTTCACCTGATTATTGATTCATTTCTGGTTTTATGATATTGATTTGTGATCAATTTTCCCTTTTATAATATTTTTTGTCCATTGCTGTTACGTTATTATATAATTCTTTTATTTTGTTATAAAATTTAAGAGGAATACATCAAATACGTTTGCTGTATTTTTTTATCTTTGATCAGTTTAATATTAAATTTTAATTCATTTTCTTACCTTCAGTAAAAGTAATCACTTGGAAATTGATTTGATTATTATTTTTTACATTTGAAAAATATACACTCCAATTATGTAATGTTTTTGATGCCGTGATTGTATGGAATTAGTATTGCTAAAGTTTGAATTTATTAATATCTAATATATTTATTTAACCAAAAATCTTTAATTTGAGGTGATACTTGCTTGTATTATAAATTGTAATTCTGTTCCTTCATTGTTTCCTAGTCTAAAATTTCTCCTTTTTAACATAATATATCTTTTTTCCTTTTATTTAATGTGTAATGTGACAATTCTGAAACATTGGACAGTTTTTTTACATTTAAGTTCGACTACAATGTTTCAAATTTTTAAGAAAAATGATTTGAGAATTTTATTAACAGAAAATATGTAAAATAAAGAGAAATTCTCCTAGAGTTTGTGCATTTAGAATTGCTTTTTTGAAGAATTGGAAACTAAAGGACCTTTTCTCAGAAGTGTTATTTTGTTTTATGTAAAAAGAAGAAATTTTTAAAGTTGGTATTGACATTTTTTGTTTTATTTAGTGATTATTCTTGGCCAAATGTTTGTTTTATATAACATAATCTTACCTTTATCAGCATGAATGTATTCATGTATAAAATATTTCTTCAGATTGAAAGTTCTGAGCTTTTATTTTACTGCAAATGTTTTTTTCAATGTCCAATCTTTTATAAATAATTTGCTCTTCATGGTTAATGTTTTGCTGTTTATGCAATTTGATGATCATAGAATTAAATTGTTTTTATAAAAAAATAGGAAGTTTTTCACCAATAATAGATGGAGTTTTTTTTTTTTTTTTTTTTTTAAATTTTCTTAGTGATATTTCTCTACAAATGTATTCCAATTCATTTAATATTTTTTCAAATGTTTTTAATAACCTAATAAGTTTATAGAGAATATTTTATTGTCCATAAAGTCTTTGTAAACAATAATATTTTTCCAATATAAAATATTTTTAATTTTTTCAATTATTCATACGGACTTACTTTAATTTTTTTTATTTATAGAATATATTGTAGCCATAAGAGTGGATAATGATTTCTGGTGTATGTCTTCAACTATTTGGAATTTTGGAATTACTCTTTGATTGTAAGTTGTGTTTACTTCAAAAAGTCTTTATTTAAATATATGAATAAATTATTTTTGTTTATTGTTCAAATAAACATGTTTGAAATGCAATGTCTTTTTTTTAAGTTCATCTTAAGTATAGTTATTTTTCCATTTCATAATCTTTGATTTCTTGTATGTATTATAAGTAGTTTGTATAATAATGATCTTTCCATTCTCTTTATAGTGATTTTAATTTATTCCACTTATTTTGAAATTGGTATTTAATACTTAGAAACTAATTGTTACCTATCATTACAATTTATCTTATTTATTGTTTGATAAAAATTCTTCGAATATATGAATTCCTACTCCAATAATTAACATCTTTTACTTAAAATATTTTTTTTGTCCTTTGAAAATTTATTTGATTATTATTTCTTTACATTTGAAAACAATGCACTCCAATTATATAATGTTTTTGATGCAGTGTTTGTAATGAATTACTGTTGTTAAGATTTGAATTTATTAATAATGTGTTAGTTAAATTCTAACTTACAGCCTCTGAAATGCACTTGATGCATGTCAAAATGTTCAGAAATTTATTAAATATGTTTTTTACTTTAACTTCATGCCAAGATTAATTTTTCTAATCTATTTTATTTTACTGCAAATGTCCTTTTCAATGTCCAATATTTTATAAATAGTTTGCTCTTCACAGTTAATGTTTTGCTGTTTATGCAATTTGAGGATCTTAGAATTAAATTGTTTTTATAAAAAAATAGGAAGTGTTTCACCTGTAATAAGTGGACATTTTTTTATTTTTTCTTAGTGATATTTCTCTATGAATATATTCCAATTGGTTTAATATTTTTTCAAATATTTTAATAACCTAATAAGCTTTAAAAGAATATTTTGTTGTCCATAAAGTCTTTGTAAACAATAATATATTTCCAATATAAAATATTTTTAATTTTTTCAAATATTCATACAGACTTACTCTAATTTTTTTTATTTATAGAATATATTGTAGCCATAAGCGTGGATAATGAATTCTGGTTTATGTCTTCAACTATTTAAACCTTTGGAAGTTCTCTTTGATTGTAAGTTGTATTTACATCAAAATGTCTTTATTTAAATATATGAATAAATTATTTTTTATCTTTGATCAGTCTAATGTTATATTTTAATTCATTTTCTTACCTTCAGTTCAATATTATTTATTTCTTTATTTTCGAAAAATATGCACTCCAATTATGTAATGTTTTTGATGCAGTGATTTTTTGGAATTAGTTGTTGCTAAGGTTTGAATTTTTTAATTATTTGTTAGTTAAATTTTATCTTACAGCCTCTATAATCCACTTGATGTAAGTGAAAATTTTCAGAAAGCCATTAAATATGTTTTTTCCTTTAACTTCATGCAAAGTTTAAATTTTCAAATATATTTGTTTATATAAAAATCTTTAATTTAAGCTGATACTTGATTGTGTTATAAAATGTACTTCTGTTCCTTCATTCTTTCTTAGTGTAACAGTTTCTCCTGTTTAATATTGTATTTCATTTTCCTTTTATTAAAGAAATAATATGACTATTCTAAAATATTATACAATTTTTTTACATTTAAATTCTACTACAATGTTGCAAGATTTTTAAGAAACATATTTTGACAGTTTTATTAACAGAAAATATGTAAAATAAAAGGAAATTTTCCTAGAGTTTGTGCATTTAGATTTGTTTTTTTAAATAATCTGAAACCAAAGGACCTTTTCTCAGAAGTGTTATTTTGTGAAGAGAAAATTTTAAAAATTGGTGTTGCCAAAAAAATAGGCATAATTTTTAGTTTTATTTAGTGAATATTCTTCACTACATGTTTGATTTATGTAACATAATCTTACCTTTATCAGCTTGAATGTCTACATGTAAAGTATTTCTTCCCATTAAAAGTTCTGAGCTTTTATTTTACTGCAAATGTCCTTTTCAGTCTCCAATCTTTTATAAATAGTTTGCTCATCATGGTTAATGTTGTATTGTTTATAGTTTTTATAAGGAAAATAGGAATTTTTTCACCTGTAATAGTTGGAAATTATTTTTTTTCTTTTTCTTAGTGATATTTGTCTATGAATATATTCCAATTCATTTACTATTATTACAAATGTTCTAATAAACTAATAAATTTAAAAAGAATCATATGTTTTTCTTAAAGTTTTGGTAAACAATAATATCTCTCCAACATAAATTATTTTTCATTTTTTCAAGTATTCATGCAGACTTACTGTAATTTTATTTTATTTACAGATTATGTTGTGCAATAAGAGTGGATAATGATGTCTGGTTTATGTCTTCACTTAATTTAAACTTTGGTATTCCTCTTTTATTGTAAATTGTGTTTACTTCAAAAAATCTTTATTTAAAAATTGGATTAAATTATTTTTGTTTACTTGGAATAAACATGTTTTAAATGGAATACCTTTTTCTTTTCACATTCATCTTAAGTATAGTTCATTTTACTTTAAATATCTTTGATTTCTTGTATTTATTTAAAATAGTTTGAATAATATTGATCCCTCCATTCTCTTTATAATGATTGTAATTTTTTCCACCATATTTTGTTATTTGTATTTAATACATAGAAACTAATGATTACCTATCATTACAATCTATCTTACCTTTGGTTTGATAAAATTTTTTTCGAAAATATGAATTCCTACTCCAATAATTAACATCTCTTTTATTTCAAATGAACATTATTTTATTAAAAAACCCTTTAAAATATTATAAATGTATTATATAGAAAAGATTTAACCAGTTTATGGATACATTCCTTGTTTTATGACATTGATTTGAGATCAGTTTTCCCTTTTATAATATTTATTGCCCATTCATGTGTTATGTTATTATATGATTTCTTTTATGTTCATATAAAATTTAAGAGGAATATATCGAAAATCTTCGCTATATTTTTCATCTTTGATCAGTCTAATATTATATTTTAATTCATTTTCTTACCTTCAATAAAAGTAATCTGTGTGAAATTTATTTGATTATTATTGCTTTACATTTTAAAAATACGCACTCCAATTACGTAAAGTTTTTGATGGCATGATTGTATGGAATTAGTATTGCTAATGTTTGAATTAAATAATAATGTGTTAGATAAATTTTAACTTACAGCCTCTGAAATGCACTTGATGTATGTCAAAATGTTCAGAAGTCTCGTAAATATGTTTTTTCCTGTAACTTCATGCAACGTTTAACTTTTCTAATATATTTATTTAGTTAAAAATCTTTAATTTGAGGTGATACTTGCTTGTATTATAAAATGTACTTCTGTTCCTTAATTGTTTCCTAGTGTAAAAGTTTCTCCTTTTTAATAAAATATTTCTTTATTCCTTTTATTTAATGTATAATGTGACAATACTAAAACATTGGACAGTTTTTTTACATTTAAGTTCGACTACAATGTTTAAAATTTTATTAACAGAAAATATGTAAAATAAAGAGAAATTTGCCTAGAGTTTGTGCATTTAGAATTGTTTTTTTGAAGAATCGGAAACTAAAGGACTTTTTCTCAGAAGTGTTATTTTGTTTTACATAAAAAGAAGAAATTTTTAAAGTTGGTATTGCCATTTTCTGTTTTATTTAGTGATTATTCTTGGCCAAATGTTTGTTTTAAATAACATAATCTTACCTGTATCAGCTTGAATGTATTCATGTATAAAATATTTCTACCCATTGAAAGTTCTGAGCTTTTATTTTACTGCAAATGTCCTTTTCAATGTCCAATCTTTTATAAATAATTTGCTCTTCATGGTTAATGTTTTGCTGTTTATGCAATTTGATGATCATAGAATTAAATTGTTTTTATAAAAAATAGCAAGTTTTTCACCTATGATAGATGGAGTTTTTTTTTTTTTTTATCTTTTCCTAGTGATATTTCTCTATGAATATATTCCAAATCATTTAATATTTTTTCAAATGTGTTTAATAACCTAATAAGTTTATAAAGAATATTTTATTGTCCATAAAGTCTTTGTAAACAATAATATTTTTCCAATATAAAAGATTTTTAATTTTTTCAATTATTCATACGGACTTACTTTAATTTTTTTTATTTATAGAATATATTGTAGCCATAAGAGTGGATAATGATTTCTGGTGTATGTCTTCAACTATTTGGAATTTTGGAATTACTCTTTGATTGTAAGTTGTGTTTACTTCAAAAAGTCTTTATTTAAATATATGAATAAATTATTTTTGTTTATAGTTCGAATAAACATGTTTGAAATGCAATGCCTTTTTTTTAAGTTCATCTTAAGTATAGTTATTTTTCAATTTAAAAATCTTTGATTTCTTGTATTTATTATAAGTAGTTTTTATAATATTGATCCCGCCATTCTCTTTATAGTGATTTTAATTTATTCCATTTATTTTGTCATTGATATTTAATACTTAGAAACTAATTTTTGCCTAACATTACAATCTATCTTATTTATTGTTTGATAAAAATTCTTCGAAAATATGAATTCCTACTCCTATAATTAACATCTTTTACTTAAAATATTTTTTTTTGTCCTTTGAAAATTTATTTGATTATTATTTCTTTACATTTGAAAAATATGCACTCCAATTATGTAATGTTTTTGATGCAGTGTTTGTAATGAATTACTGTTGTTAAGGTTTGAATTTAT
>CM057809.1:1013030-1015530 GCA_030067965.1 Latrodectus elegans
TATGTATGTGTGTGTATATATATTTGTAAGTGTATATATATATATATATATATTTAAAAAAATTATAACAGCATGCTCCGTGAGAATGTCACACTACATGCATTAAAATCTTACAAGATAAAGCTTATAGAAACAGCTTAACAAATCGATAACAATGGAATATTAAAACAAAATTTACAAGAAATATTAAAATAATCAGGGATTACTTAGCAAAGTGTGGAACTTCGAGGTTGGCCATGCAAGGCCATTTTAAAGATAACTTTTTAAAAAGTTCAAAATCTTTGTGAGTCCAGAAGAGGGCAGAAAAATAGCACATGTTCTATTGTTTGAATCTTTGTAAGATCACAGGAGCAACTAGCAGTATCGGAATGTTTATATTTAAAAAGGTATTCATTAGTTTTTGCATGCCCATATAGTACCTGTGTTAATTTATGGTTATGAGATATGTTAATGTTCATTCGATCTCTTAGAGTAGGGAAAAAAGTTTTTTTATGAGGCCTTTCTGAGAATTGTTCCACTATATCTACCATTTATTGAGAATTTTTTCTCGGATTTTTGATTTTATTTGTGATTTAGGAATGTCTTCAAAAGCAAAAGTCAAATCAGAGGCAGCTGCTTCCCTAGCTAGCAAATCTGCATGGTCATTTCCAATATTATTTGAATGTCCCTTAATCCAATAAATATTTATGTTATAGTTCCTGTTAGCTAAGTTCCATAAATTTCTGCGAATATTTTCGATAATTGGATAGTGGTTCTTTCTGTTTTGAATTTTATCTATCGTAATTTTACTCTCAGTGAAAATATTTACGTTTTTGAGCTGTAAAAATGTTTTCCCTGAAGTAATCCAAAGCTAAGCTTTGCAAAATTGCAAAAGCTTCGGCTTGATTATTGGTGCAAAGGGGATTAAGTTTAAATTTCCTCTCAAAAATAACTTGTTTGTCTTCATAAACAACAAAGGCGCAACCAATATTATTCGATATTTCACTTCCATAAGTATAAATTTCAACGGGTGAGTCTCTTTGATTCGAAGCACAAAGCAATATTTTATTACCAGGATGGAGCCACAAGTTTGGAGGGAGTTCATTTTCTTTAAGTCAGAATTGAGCTTTAAGGTAAATAAACATTTGCAATTTCTTCCACTTTAAGACAAATAGGAATGATTCCAGCCAAGATCAGGCTGCGTCGTGAGAAATAGTTCTGAAACCCCTTATAATCCTTAGTGCAATAAGCCTTTGCGTTGACATTAGTTTCTTTCTATTGGTAGCTTTACTTAAGAAAAGCTTCGTGCCAAACCGGTGCTGCGTGAAAGTCAACAAAGGGAATAATTGCGCCCTCATATATTGTTTTAAGGCATCAGATCGGATACCCCAACTACACCATTTCGCCATTTTCGGGCCAACATATGCAATATAATATCGGTTGCCTTAACACAAACTATCAACATGACTTTTCCAAGTTAATTTGTTGTCCAAAAGTAACACCGAGAGTAGCGCCTTTCGGCTTAACAGCACGTTTAAGCTTTATCCCGTTCATATGTAAATGTGTTAATTGGCATTTTCATTCTTTTCCTGGAAAAGTGCATAAAATTTTATGTTTCCGTATTAAAACTAACCTTATTACGTTTTGACCACTCGATAATTTTCTTAATACATATATTTCCCAGCATTTCTAGTTCAAGTTTTGAAGCTCCTCTAATCATGATTAATACGTCATCTTCAAAAGCAATGACTTCTACGTTTATTGGAAACATTAATTTGAGCAAAGAATCATAAAGATCTTCCAAGAACCAAGAATGACCATTACAAGATCCTGGGGACATCTCTCTAGTAACATTTTTATATAGAAAGCATGCTGGTGAGAAATACTTTGCAGAATGCTCTCATGAAAATAGTCAATGTGGTCAAAAAATACAAATTCCTTTGGGCATTGAAATCCACGAAGTTGGGAATAAAATAGCTGGCCTACCATGCTGCATCGAAGACACCTCTAACATCAAGAAGAAATCACAATTTGGCTTGAAGATTAGGAGTTTAAACTATTTCTGATAAAATTTGAAACCTTCATGATAGCATCAGTAGTGCTTTTACCAGCAGAAAAACCAAATTGATTGTTGCTTAAGTAATTGTTCGTGTTTAAATGGTACATAATTCTTTCGATCATAAGTTTCTCCAAAATCTTTCCAGCGACAGGTAACAAACTTCTTGGCCTAAATTTAGAAGCATTCAAAGTCTTTTCCTTACCTGGTTTAGTGAAAAAGCAAATACAAGAATGTTTCCAAACACTTGGAAAAACTCCTGTTGAAAAACATCTGTTGTAGAGAGCAGTACAAAACAGAGGGAATAAGTTAAATACCTCCAAAAAATAATTCGGCTAGGAAATACCGTCGTTTCCGGCAGTGACTTTTGGATCCATACTCATAATAGTTGAGTAAGCCTCAGTTGGAAGTAAAGTCAATGTCGTCCTGACACGTTTCAATGTCATTTCTCATTTGGTTTCTTAC
>CM057809.1:1645530-1656472 GCA_030067965.1 Latrodectus elegans
TATTTCTAACAAATTAAAAGTATTTCATTAAAAAATCTTAACTGATGTGTTCTTACGAAATATAAAAATGATATAAAGCAAAGCATACCTTTTAAATTTTCATCGTATTCTAAAACAATTTAAACTTTTTATTTCAGAAATTAAACATAACATATAATTTCTTTTAAGTAGAAAAATATTCTAAAACTTCAGTTTATTTTTTACAATTATTTTAATTTATTATCCTTCAAAGATAAATTAATAGAAATTATTTTTTTAATAATCATTTTATTTTTCTTGTTTCATATACTTGAAAGTGCAGTAGATGCCCTTCATAAGGGATATTTTGAATGACTGATACTTGATCACGATTCCAGCATAAAAAAACCTTCTTAAAGTTTTAAAGGAGCGAACATGGAAATTTGGGGCAGAGAGAGAATTTTCCAATATCAACAAATCCATCCGACTCCAACTCAGTCAAGTGAACATTAAATTTGGCTTGCCGCTCAATGGTTGCATAAACTACCATTTTTCCTCCATCCTGCAAAAAACGTGACTTTTCTCACTCTTTTCTTCGGAACTGGATAGTGGGATAAAGAAAGTCTAATAAGCTTGGGTTTGCACCTTAATTCTCCTCAAACTTAAAGATCACACTTCAGTGACAACAAATTTTACTTATACCAAGTCAGTGGTGCGAGGGATAATTTCCTCTTCTCTTCAAACATACAAGATTTGGGATCCCTATTTCTGCATATGATTTAAGATAATTGTTTTTCATTTGGAAACAGTTCCCGCTGGTCATAACTTCAAGCGGATGCAAATGATTTAGAAATAGCCTCTTTTTCTTCGGTGGAGTGGAATCATTTGGAAGATTTTAATGTTGTTTTAATTAGATTTACTTTGTCAATTCACTGGTATAAATAGATAGGAATTTATTACGAGAGGTTATCTCTTAAACTTTGTTGATGAAGTGAATTTATGAAGTACACAAAGTGAAATTTTCAGCCATTTGTATTGAAAGGTTACCTTTTTTTAGTAAGAAAAAAATGAGGGTAATGTCCATTTATGAAGATTAGAGATCATGAACTGATTTGATGTTACATTTATTTTCTAAACTGTTTCTGTACCGTACTTTGGTGTTAAACTGCTATTAATAGTGTGGTCAATCTTTGAGCTATTACAGAATAATAATTAGAAATGAAATTTCTCAGTATTTATTAATATATGGGAAATAATATATTAATATTATATAAATAATATTTTTATGAATATTTCAATTCTGACTCGTTTAAACTGTAATTAATAAAACTAATTTCACACTTATAAACGAGATTAAATTCTGAAATGTTGTAATTTCTATGAAGAACTCATTATTCTACTCATTTGTAATCTAAGATTTTTAATCCATCCCTTTATCTTTTCTAATATTATTTACAAATATAGATTTAATGTAATATAAAAAAAGACTACTAAAATCCGGACAAAATTTAATATTTTTTTGAAAAGTTAATGAGCTTAATTGCATAATGATCATGAAATTTATTTTAAAAATATGTTTTCAATCAAATTTAAAATGACTTGCTATTAAATATTAAAAGAAAAATATCCCATGTCTCAACTGATTTTTATTCCAAATATTATTATATATTCCTTTTAATTTATTAAAATTTGTTATCAATTAACACATCACTAAAGATTTTTCCAAAAAACAATTCTCATAAATTCATATTGATAATTCAATTTTCTGATTGCTTAGAGAATTTTGATAAATGCATTCCGTTCATAAAACTGCAACAGTCTTAATAATATTTATACCATAATAAAATGAAGTAGATTCATTGAGGAATAAGTAATTGTGTTACATTACAACATTTAACTCTAATATTATTTGCATATTTAAAATATATTACTTAACAATTTTTGAAATATTCTTTGCTAAACTTGCTGTCCATTCAAACAATTTTAAACTTTTATTTTACTGAAAATTTTAAATATTAGTATGAATGTTAATGTAACTTCATTTGTCAATATTCTTGTGTTAGAGATTTATCAACATAAGAGCTATGATACTCATATATTTAAAAGCAATTAATTGAACCAATTAGAATTTAAGATAGAAATATAGACAATTTTAAATTTGTTTTTAAATCTATTGCTCTTGATACTAGATTCTGAAACTGTTAAATCTACAAACAATTAAAATTGATATAAGATATTTCTCCTAGGTTTCTAGTAACTTTTCCATACATTCTTAAAGTCTTAGTTCTCAAACAATTTACAATTACAAAACAGCAAACTAGAAGTGTGAGTTCTTGTTTATAAAAATGTAATAAGAACTGCAACTCGTGTGCAATGAAACAATTCAGAATCAAGAACTCTCATTAGTAGGTTACATATTTATCTTACTGAAACAATAGATTATAAGAAGTCAAATACTTTTCTCACCTAGGAAAAGATGTGGATCTTATTTTAGAAAGCAATTTAATTAAAGTGTGAAGTGTAGATTGGAATTATACAGATTCTTATTTATCAAAACGCTACTGAATCGTTAGCCAAAAGTTTGAGTAAGGTATACGGTTCTCTGTACAGAAAAAGAATTCTTATTTTTTTCTACATCAGCACTGCCCTCGTCCTTTCTGCCCTCGTGATGTGAGTAGACATATATTTTTATCTTTTCTTTATTTCTTTCCTTTTTTTTTTTTTTTTTTCGCTTCTCAGGGTGAAATAGCCAAGTGGATGGCAGACTAGATCCCCACATTCTGCTGGAGGCTACTACTTTGGGCTCTTCCTTTAATACAGCGATTACTTTTTCTTCCAACTTTGAGAACACAGGACTGTTTTAAGACTGCTTTATTTGCTTTACTTTATACGGCTATGTGATTTTGGCTTGTTTGTTATTGTTTTCTTTTTAAAGAATGTATTTGTTTTCTCGGTTGACGTTGGGAAAAAAACAAGTGGAAAGCATTACTTTTCCTATCAAGTTTTGAGTACAGTTTTAATACCACTCTCAGCAAGCAACTCATATGTTTTTGAAAGCAGTATCTTTTACTATCATAAGCTTGCAAGGAAGAAAAACATTTTCATATATAAATCCCATATGATTGTATTTTTTAGTGTTTTAAGAACTGGGGGGCGTTTTCAAGCACGAAAATACTTCAATTTTATAACTAATTTACTTGAACTGATAATGATTTCTTGATGTTTCAATGATTGTGACTAAGGTTAAATTAATGAGTAAAAGATATTTATTTCTTTTTTAAGAATACTATCTTAAATTTCTTAAAGTATAAATTATTAAATATTTAAGGGATAGGCTTTTAATATATTTAAAATTGTCGCTAAGATATTTTAAAAAATAATTATCTGTCATATACGACACAAGTTTTGAAAACATTTTCAAACCAATACTGGATAACAGAAAATAATTTCTGTGAAACCTTCTTAAGTAATTCAGCTATAAGAATCAATACTTTTGTTTTAAATATTGTGAAAGCTATAATATAATCATTGTTCAACGCATAGCGCGGCTTGATTATTTGATTGAATAATACAATATATATATATATATAGTATAAGAGTGATATTAGAAACACTAGAGTATTTACTAAAATGATATGTATAATATCAAATTAATAATAATCCATTTCTCGTTATGTTTATTTTAAAAATGTTTATAATTTTCTAAAAGAATAAATACCAGTCTCTCTAGATACGTGATCATTTATTTGTGTTTCAATGTAAAGTCTAGCAAAAAGAAAAGCTCATCAGTAGGTATCAAAACAACAGGCAACCACTCATTTATCACATTCCTTTCGTTTTCATTAAGTAAAAAAATGATGATAGTGACTCGCGCGGCCAGGTTCTATTCTTGAGTGAAACTCACTCAATGAAATGGAACAGTCTGCAATTCTCTGATAAGATTCTCGCTTCCTTTTATTACGAATTTTAAATCACTACTCGACACTGACATTCTTTCTTTTCCTTATTTTATTTCTTTAACTGTCTTTTGAAATAAAATAAATTACTTCCAATTGTTGAGTCGAATTGGGATTTTTCTTCAAGGTTTCAGAACTCAACATCCATTGACTTCTTTGCTCGATGCACAGAGAGGGTTTCTGATTTTGTATTCATATTTCCACAACATTAAATTTATTGAATGCAAAGTAGTTGGGTTCATTTATAAATAAAATATTACAATCAGTTTAACACAGTAATTAGTTTAATTATGTCCTTATATCATGTTCAGTTGAAAATTTCAAATTGAGATTTTTCAAAGCATTTAAGGTGAAAAAGAAATTTTAAACTAGCATGAGATCCTAAGAACTAATACAGATCATCCCATTCAGATTTCATTAAAAATAGTAAGGTAAGCTTCAAAATTCAGAAAAAAATTATTATTTTAATTCAGTAAATTAAATTCATTATTTTCAACCAGTAATTTAGGGAAAATATAAGCAACATTTGAATCTAGTAACTGTCATAAATTCCCTTGTAATGTATGAACAGAAAAATTATTAATAATTGAAATAAAAATTTAAGTTTATAAATAAAACTTAATTTATATTATGTTTACATTATTCACTCCTATCAAAAATCGATCCACATCTAAGTAAGACCTGCCATCCTGTTCAATTCCAGCTGCCTCCGTGCCTGAACACACATTGGAACTAGCCAGAAAGACATTGATTCTTGTCATGAAATATATCTATATGATATTTGTACATACAAATACTACATTCCTAAAAAATTAATTATGGAGGTTAAGATTTCGTGTTTTATTATTATGCATATTATTATTAGATATCAAGTTAGAGCATAGCATATATTGATTTAAATTATATATATTATTATATTATATATATTAATATATATATATAAGTATTATATATATATATATATATATATATATATACATATATATGATACTATATATATATAGTACGGATATATATATATTGTAGATTGATATATATATATTACTATATTAGCTATTATTATGCCATATATATATATATTGGTTACTACATATATATACATACATACATATTATATTACATAAATTATATATATATTATTATATATATATGTATATATATGTATTATATATATATATATATAGGTATATATATATATATATATATGAGTTAAGTATATAGAGTTATATAGTATATATATATATATATATATATATATATATATATATATATATATATATATATATATTTATATATATATATTTATATATATATATTTATGTATATATATGTATATATATATATATACATATATATATATATTATATATATATATATATATTTATATATATATATATATATATATATATATATATATATATATAGCTCTCTGTCTACCTAACAACACACCAATTGTGACATCATCACCAAGGAAGTGAGTCCCTCTCCAGCAACCGTAGGAATGAGACGTATATCCATATGACTCTCATGTTTACACTATCCCTTTCACTTTATATGTTTAGATGTAATTTGTTTTTATTTGTAGTATATGTATCTGTGTTGTGCTCAAATTGTACCCTAATTTGTAATAAATTATTTTGAGCTACTTAAGGAACTTATTTCTTTGTTTCTATTAAACCAGATAAGTGCTACAATATAAAATATTGGCTGCCCAACGCGAGGCCCGAGTTCGAATTTCTTTTCGCTGTTAAAAAATTCTACCCAGAATTAAATTTTGTTGTTGGAAGGGAACTCAAAAATTTTACTGGTTACCTCCTGATGAGTTGTGGTTTCTGGATGCATGACAAATATAATCTCATCCGAGATTGAGGTTCAATTGGAATGTCTCCTTCAATTGAAGTATCCCGTTTTCGATTTGAGAATTTCAGATAAGTTTCTGTTACTGTTTTTATATTTCTAATGTATCTTAATTAATTGTGAAGAATTACAATTAAGGAAGTAATTAATGAGTGTTAATGTTTAAGCACTTATGAATATAAAACTGTATAAAAAGTTTCTTTATAAGTTGTTGTGTTTCGATAAAAGTGTTATTATTTTGTGTTCTTGAAATTCAGAACAGTATTATTACTTGTGAATATAGTTATTTGTTTGATTTGGCAGATATGTTTCAAAACTTATTAAATACATAATATTTTGTATTAGAGTATTGAATTAAAAGAAACATTAATTTTATTATTATATTTGAAGTTTTATAGTATGTGTGCGTGAATTATATGTAAAGAACATTATAAACAATAAGTAAAGTATCTGTTACTTCTGAATATTGTATTTCTTATATATTATGCTTCTCAATTCTGAATATTTCAGAAAATATCTTCTTTACAGTAAAATAGAGTTTTAAAATTGAGCATCTAACAGAATTTAATTGTCTGATGACTGTGCATTTTCATGTGATGATACTTTTGTTTTGATTTAAAACACGAATCAAGGCGCCGCAAACGACCGTTGTTATTGCTTTCATAAACGCCTCTCTGTCTTGTCTTTTAATATTTATGAATGCTACGAGTTCAGTATATATTAATGCTTATTTTTATTTTACTTTTTTCCTCATTCAGTTTCTGTTTTGAATCCTTGTGTTTTATTCTTTTAGTAAGTGGTTTCATTGAATAAAAAATGAAAATATATTTTTTCCATGTATACTTAAGGTTATATATATTTAAGGTAACAAAATAATTATTAATATTTTAGTAAATGATATCAGAAATGATATTTTAGAAAATTGAACAACTTTAAAGTTAAAGAAATAAAAAGTCAATAAAACATTTTGTTATTTATACATAAAATATTCTTTGAATGCTTATGATTAAGTTATCTTAATTAATTCATTTTGATTTATTGAATGTGAAATAAAAGTATTGATTAAATATAATTTATAAACAAAAGTACATTTAGTGATTATTGGTAATTGTAAAACGAAAGTAAAGAGTTATAAATGAAACGAAAATAAAAGTTTCATGGTAGAATTTTTGGTAGAATTTTAAAATGCTTTGTTTTGGCTTTGTTTGATTTGAAGTATGTAATAAGAGTGAATTATTATAAATTTAGTAAGATTAATATAATAAAATTAATTTGATTATTTTATGATGGTGAATATCATATATGAATATTTCATGTATATTTTCAATAATGAAATAGTTAATTTTATTTGCAATTAATGTTTGAATAAATAATAATAGGTTACACTTCACTTATATTTAAAGTTAAAAGGTTTATATTTTAACATAATATTGTACTTAAGACTGATGGTGTTTACATTTCGTTTTAACTAAAATAAAGAACCACATATTAAAAAAATCAGCATTTAAAAATCAGTTGAAAATAACTTAAGAACTATTAAAAATAAAACACATGCAAAAATGTCATTCCTTGGGAAAGGGAAAAAAGAGGATTTGAGAAACCTCGCTATAGAAATGGGGCTAGGGGTAGCAGATGATCTGAAAGTAATTCAACTGAAAGTTATTATAACCAAATCAAAATATTATGAAGAAGAATTCGTGAAAAAATATGCTAACTAATATAATAGAGGAATGGCTTGAAATAGAAAAACAAGCTGAATTCGAAAGAATTGCCAAAGAAAAGAACTACGCATTGAAAGAGAGAGAGCGTATGAATTGCAACGCTTAAAACTTCAAGTGGGAGCTCAGAAGATACTTTCCTCCACTGTCACAGCTCTTCCCAGTGAAACAGCGAAAACAAATTGGGATCTAAATCGAATTCTCCCAAAATTTAATCCCAATAAAGATGAAATAGGGCTCTATCTTACAGTATTCGAACGTCAATTAAAGTTAGTGATTATACCTGAAATGAATTGGATGCCGTACTTGATAGGCTCATTGCCAGCCGAAATAAATAAATTAATTGCTAGAGAAAATGAAGATGTTAAAGACTATTCAAAGGCGAAAGAGATGCTCTTGAAGCGTTATAGACTAACATCAGATAAGTTTCGGCAGATGTTCTCGCAACATAGAAAAAGTGCAGAAGTAACATGGAAAGACTTCTATTTTGAAATTAAATCGTATTTCGAAGGATGGGCAAAACAGTTGAATATCATCACTTTTGAGAAATTGCAAGACTTAATCATAGCTGACCAGTTAAAGAAAAGAACACCTCCTGAGATTAGAGAACATTTTGTTGATCAATGGTCAGAGCTGAATGATCCTTTAGAACTTGCAGAAAAGCTTGACAGTTATAAAAATGTAAGACTGGAAATGAAGAAAAATTCCCCTATCTTTGCTAAGAAGCCAAATTTTACAAACTATGTTAAATTTGCTGCAGAGAGAAACTATAAGCCTCCTAACTCAAAGGAAAATGACAAAATCAAATATTCCAACTATGAAAGTCCAAAATTTACTAAAGACAAGCCAGAAAGAAGATTTTCTGTTCATGGCTATGGATATGGTAATCCTGGTTTTATTCAGTCTAAGTGTCCAAAGTGCAACAATCTAAAAGAAGAGACTAAAACAATTGTTAATGGTGTAAAATTGTATACCGAACAAGCTTCAGATTCATTGTCCAGCTCAATTTTTTTAACTGTTTGTGTTGAAAAAGCAGCTTTTTGTGCTGACACAGGTGCATCAAATTCCATTGCGGGAGAGAGATTTTATACTTTATTGAAAGAGAAAGGATTCAAATTTCAAAAGAAGAATATTACAATGGTACTTGCCGATGGAAAAGAAAGAAATATCCCTGCTTTGACAACAGACGTAAATTTTAATGTAGAGAGAAAGAAAGTTCGCATGAAATTTATTGCGTTACCAAACGTTAAAGGCTATAGAACATTGCTTGGCACTGACTTTTTCCAGGCTGCTGGTATTGTGCTTAACATCCAGAATGGCAATTGGCATTTTAGTGAATACCCACATAGACATTACCCCTTTTATCGTGAATCATCCGAAACCGTAAGTACTACAAAAGTAATAATGTCTCAGAAATTAACTTCTCCATATATATTAGCTGAAATTTCAGAAACCACCAATTCCATGAAATTGAGGAATGATGAAAGAAAACACTTGACTAGAGAACAACAACACAAATTAAATTCATTACTGGAAGAATTTGAAAATAACTTCAAGCCAGGGGGAGAACCTACTCCTTTTATTGAACATAGAATTCAGACTGAAAATAGCCCACCTGTTGCTGAACCTCCATATAGAATGACACCTGCAAAGAAAGAGTTAGATTCCTTACTAACAGAAGGAATGATTGAGGAATGTGAATCTCTTTATGCAAGTCCTGTGGTATTAGTACATAAATTAAACGGTACCATCAGATTGTGTGTTGATTACCGCAAGTTAAGCTCAACGACTAATCCGGATAACTATCCACTACCTAGAATGAATGATTTATTAACTGAAGCCAAGTCGACGAAATACATGTCTACGATAGACTTAAAATCTGGTTATCATCAGGTTAAAGTTCATGAATCAGACCAAGAGAAGACTGCCTTCATCTGTCCATTTGGAACTTCTAAATTTTTAGGTATGCCTTTTGGGTTGCGCAACTAACACGCGACTTTTCAATGTCTCATTGATAAATTTAGATCTGGTCTCAAAGATGTTTTTGCATTGTCATACCTTGACGATATCATTATCTTATCAGAAACTTTTGATGAACATTTATCAGATTTACGAAAAGTGTTTGAAAGACTTTCTATATTTAAACTGAATGCTAATAGAAGCAAATGCAATTTTTCTTGTGACAGAGTGAAATATTTAGGTCATTGGATAACTGAAAAGGGTGTAGAAGTGGATGTTGACAAAGTATCTGCTATTCAAAAAATTCCAACACCAAAATGTGCTAAAGAAGTTCAGTCTTTCCTACAGACTTGTTCCTGGTTCCGGAGATATGTTTCCCCTTTTTCTGAAGTTGCTAGGCCCCTTAGTGACTTAACTAAAAAGAATACACAATGGGCATGGGGTGATACAAAGCAGAAAGCATTTGAAGAGTTAAAAAGACGGCTGATCTCACCACCTGTGTTGTCTCAGCCAGATGGATCTAAACCATTCCTCATAAGATCTGATGCGAGTAATTACGCTCTAGGAGCAGTCCCTATCCAAGGAGAAAGACCGGAAGAACATGTGATAGAGTATGCCAGTCGACTGCTCAGTTCGGCAGAAAGAAATTATTCAACTACCGAAAGAGAAGCACTAGCGGTGGTATGGGCACTTGAGAAGTTTCGTGGCTATGTGGAAAATCAAGAAATCATTATTGCTTCAGATCACCAACCCTTGAAGTGGCTTTTGAGTATTAAATCGCCATCCGGACTCTTGGCTCGATGGGCTCTACAAATCCAGTCATATCACCCGAAAATTCTTTACACTCCAGGAAGATCTAATGTAATTGCAGATCTTCTGTCCAGATCATTTGATACAGAGGACAAATTTGTTTGTAACTTGAAAACTGTTTCCATAGATTTACCATCCCGGAAATCTAAAGACATTCGCGAAGAACAATTGAAGGACGAGGATGTAAGAAAGATCAAAGACGGCTTTGAAAGTGGAGGAAAGATGAAAATTATATAAATTGGACTAGTAGAGGTTATCTGATGAATCAAGGAATACTCTATCGATATTCGCCTGAAGCAGAGTTAGAAGAAGCACAGCTAGTTGTCCCTTGTCACGAGCGAGAACGTGTCCTACAGCAATATCATGATTCTCCCACTTCAGGACATTGTGGAGCTGAGAATACGTATCACAAAATTGCTTCTAGGTATTCCTTTCATGGCATGAGAAAGTTTATCGCCGAATACGTGAAAGATTGTGCTGAATGTAACCGGTACAAATCTAACAACCAGAAACCTGCTGGATTACTCAGAACGCCTATTTATTCACAAAGATTTGAGACGTTGGCAATAGACTTATTTCGTCCTCTCCCAGAGACCACAACTGGGAAAAAATGGATATTTCTTGTTGAAGATAACAGTACAAGATGGGTCGAACATTTTCCCCTAAAAGATGCCACAGCTATTA